>JAVKPL010008472.1:0-32889 GCA_032173675.1 Gastrolobium villosum | reverse complement strand
ATCTTCTTCCTTCTTTTGATGCTTTTTGGGCTTCCTTTCCCTACAAGACAATGTAGATTTTCACAAAGCTCTCAGAACTTGTGATTCAGGAAATATTAAGGCATTAACCTCCTTATTCAACCAATTATTCATACAAATTAATCCTAATTTGTGCTGAAAAACCTAATGAACCAGGGGTTGATCAGAGGCCCAATATCATTCTTACCCTAAGGGCAACTTCTGTGGAAGTATTTTTGTCTTCAAATATTAAGGGTCACACTAGCCTTCTGCAGAGGCCTTCCAAATACTTAGCCTAGCCAAATCGTCTTTTTCTCTTCAAATATTAAGGGTCACACTAGCCTTCTGCAGAGGCTTCCAAATACTTAGAGAAGTCTTTTTCTCTTCAAATATTAAGGGTCACACTAGCCTTCTGCAAGGCCTTCCAAATACTTAGCCTAGCCAAATCATTTTTTTCTCTTCAAATATTAAGGGTCACACTAGCCTTCTACTGAGGCTTCCAAATACTTAGCCCAGCCAAATCGTCTTTTTCTCTTCAAATATTAAGTCTGATACCACTGTTGGGAATGGAACAAGGGAGCCAAGTGATAAACCACAAAGTGGGCTGACACCCAATTAAGGTAATTATTCCCATCAAGACTCTCAAGGAAGAGGAAGAGGACGAGAACGAGGGAGCCCTAAACCTTTGCAAAGGATTTATCCATCAATGGGCCAAGTGATAAATGTAACAGCCCATTGTACACCGGTATTGTTAACATTAATTATGATATTAAGCGCAATTACAATCACAGCAATTCATTTATAAAAATGCGAATAAACTTTTTCCGATTATTACGCGAACAGTTAAAACATAAAAAGCGTAATAATTAAAAGCTGTGATCGCAACTGTAACACTAGCGGAAGACTTTCTTAACTATTTATACACTTTATTTTATCACATACAAGATACTAAGGGGTTCCCATAAACCCACTTAGCCAATTCCTCACTTTTTACGTTTTTACCACTTAACCGGATTTGCTAATTTGTTTTTCTACGGACACAAAATAAAAATACAAACTTAAACTCCAGGTTATCTTTTTTCCTTATTCAATTACCTTTCTAACAAGCTATCACACACTCGATTCCAATCATGAGCTCCGGTTATCGCTGTTTGAAGTTGGACAAACTACATTTCCTACCAACTCCAAAACAGCCTAAAACTTACAATCTTCATGGAATAAACTGCACCTAACCGCCCAACCAATAACTCTCAAACTTTTACACCATAAGCTAGACACCTCAAACTTCGATTTGATATATCGTATGCTTAGTTTGACCAAGTAACGAAGCGGGAATTAATTTCTCAAAACTACGTCAAATCTGCCCACTAAAATAGGACAGAACATGGCAGTACGTGACAACAGCCCCCATGGGCTGCGCACACCACCAATGAACCTAGGCTTTTGACACAACGTAGGGGACATCATAAGCTTCAAAATGGCGTATGGCACGTCCCAATCGGACCACTATGGAGAGAGATACGCTCTTCCAAAGTTCACCCAAAAACTGCCAATTCTACAGAAAATTCGCCAGAGTTTCCTTTGTATTTCCTAAAATCCCCAAATTTGCATAACCTGTTTAACACCACTAATACACCTGAAATCCAGCAAAATCCAATGGGTGGCACACACAAGGTCCAACAACGCCTTGGGGAACTTACAACCCAATCCAACATACACTTAAAACATAAACAGTTTACTTTCAATTCCTTTATGGTTTCAATCACTAACATTAATTTCATGCATAAACCATAATGCAGATAATCATAAACCTACAATAGGCCTAAAGCCCTTCCATCATATTACATACATCCATGGTACATTTACAATACTGGATTACATTTACATTTACAACTTTAACTTTAAACTACAAATATTTACATATTACAACTTCACTTGCCAAATACATCCATAACTAAAATGACATGAAAACTAAACTTAGCCAAAATAACATGAACATAATGCTAATGGACTCCTCCTACATACATATACATGTTCATGCTCTAAGTCTAGCCTGGGCCAATTGGCCACCAAAAAGTACACTATACACCACTGCTCCACTCGTCATCATGCGGGCTTCTTGCCCGCTGCTCCGTGTCCACTGGTACATCCTGAAAAAAATGCCCCGAGACGGGGTGAGATATACGGATATATCTCAGTAACCAAGAGGTTCTGGAGAAAACTCCGCCCAATGGTTCACTTCGATGTATACCAATAGCATAAAAACAACACCACTGTTATAAAACGGGATAAAGCAAGGGATTTAGAGAAAGGGGGAATATATCAGAAACAACTACGACATGCGGGATGGTAGCTACCAATACCACGCTATGTCCTCGGCTATACGCCTATGGGTACTACCCCTGGCGTGTTTATAGAACAACCCAGCAAGGTACCCCTTCCAACCATATACACCCGAGACAACCTAGTGCGCTCCTATCCGGATAACACACCACGACCCTGGGTCAACTGGAACTCCCTCTCGGAGACCTATCCAGTGGAAGTCCGGAAAAACTTGCCCGAAGGCTAAAAATATCTACTGGCCAGAGATCTGGTACATAAGTACCCACTGTGATAATGCACATGCATGCTCATGCTGTTCTACACTACTCATACACACTTCATACCGTTGCCATCAACTAGCAAGGTGGAACACGAAAAAGGGGAACAAGCCCCAGTACCAAGAGGTTACCTTTCTTTTTTCCTTTCACAGAGCTCCGCATAACTCCACTTGCATCTTGATTAACAGGGAACGCCTACACAAAGGACAATTCCACACACTTAGAACTTTGAATCCACTCTTGAATTTCAACATACATGTGTAAACCACATCACTTACCTCAATCCACTTGATCCAGGACCAAGGGCAATCCACTGTTTCACTGTTCCAAGTCTATATCCACGTACGGCAACCTGTACAACCATGCACAACCGTCAGTTTCAGTCAAAATACGTCAAAACGCGAAAACGTCAGATTTTCTCTTCACTCCCCCTAAGGGTTCGGCCATAATAAGGTTATTTTGGGTTTTATTTTTCTAAATTTTTTTTCTCATTTTATTTCACTTACTTAGGTTACCCAAAGGCTAATTCAATCGTCGTTTTTCGGTTTTACGACTTTTACGCAACGTTTTGCGAATTATTACACTTTAGGCACATTTTGCCACTTTCAACACTTATTATTTTTACACTGATTCTTCCTCATGCCAATCACCACACAACCCATCTAATAACTTTTCCATCACACAACACAACACCAAAGTGTTCTAAAACATCAATTTGCTCGATTGTACATAAATGGCTGAATCTTGGTTAGTCCAAACCAAGGATCTCCACTCAATTCATATGGCCCACAACTCACATAATCACTTCCTAACATCATATAATCACACTACAATTCACTATACCACACATTAACACAAAACTCAAAAATTCCATTTCAAGCACCAATTTTTTTCTAAGTTAAAATCCATTTTTTTCGCTTAGAATTTTCATTGCATTTCTAGCATTAATACATCATTCTAAGACATTATCATCTAATAGACATTTTCCATTTGAGCTCTCTAACACCACATATCACAAAATCCCTCTTTTGGGTCAATTATCACAACTCAAAATTTAACCAATGAAATGTTGAAATAACTCACCCAATTGAACGGTATAACAAAGTGGGCCGACATCCACATCTTTAAAAACCTAATGACCCAAAATTTTAAGGCTTTAGGTTTATGGGTCTTTTGAACTTATATGGTCATCACTTGGTCTAAGTCTAGCCTATGTGGGACTTATTTCACCACTGCTCACTCACACTTGATTATTTCCAACACAAAGAATCTACACAAACAATTTCTCACACACGGTGTACACACAGTTTGACTCACTGTTTTCCCATCTGTGGTGAGAACATGGATTTCTTCACCATTGATTTTAGAAACTTCTCCACCAATCCATGCTTGCACTTGATCTTCAGCCCAGACATGAGAACCTACAGTAATGTTCACTGGTGCAGACTGCAAAGACAAACATATTGAACATTTCAGAGCTAACATGTAAATTCAGAGAAACGTTACTGCACAACCACAAAGAATGCATTAATTTTGAAATAAATAAACATCATATAAAATAGATATTTAATGTATATATATGTAGGGAAAAACTACTCTTATGTTACATGTGATAAATTTATCTCATACACACCCTTCGAATAACTATGCCACCTTTTTCTTTTTTTTTAGGTGGTGGAGCTCACAAGTTTATCTCTATGACATAATATAACTTATCTCTTTAACATGAGATTAATAAAACCCATATATATATATATATATATATATATATATATATATATATATAACTTATATAATTTCACATTGAGGCTAATATTTCCAAAAGACATATGCAGAATGGAAGACAAAGTAGTTGTCTATAGTGAGTAACTGTAGCTAGTAAAGCCATATATGTAATCAAGTTGCTGAAAAGAAACAAGAGGAAATGAATGCAAGCAAATGTGCTCCTGGCCATAAATAACATTGCCAACCCCAAAGATTTAGTTTAGTGGTTTATGCATACCTGATACCACAATTAACTTCATTTTAATTTAAAAGCAAGAACAACCATTAACAATAAAAAAGAAAGAACAAAAACAAAAGAGTATTTAAATCAACAAACAAAAGATAAAGTAACAAGTACTGGCTTTTCGACCACTGTAGCCTTTATTTAATAATTAATTATCAAATTGACCATGATTATAAACTATTTCAAAAATTTAACCTTGTTTACAAACATAACACCAATCTGCCCCTGTTTGACTGTTACCATCAAGCCTACCGGATATTTTTTGAAAATTTTACCATACCCGGATAATCAAGGAAATACCCTGGTATATTTCAAAACTTTTGGAAAAATGGTTAAATTATTTATCGGGTAGGGAGAGGGTACCCGGGTAAAATGTGTTGTTCAACCTTCATCTTTGCATACCTAGTGCCTCCTTTTCTACATGCAACTTTTTAATTATATTTTTTTTTCTCAGCTTTATAAAGTCATAAATGAATATCAAGTACGATACAGATGGAGCGCAAAAAAGATATAAAGGCAGCATAAGCATACGCAATTGGAGGTAAATTGAAAGAAAATAATGAGTGAGGGTAACCAATACTTGAGGACAGAGCCTGATTAACAACCAATAGGTTAATGCAATCCCCTGGTTGAACAACATGAGTCAAAGCCCACACCAAAGTAGTCCTTGAAATATCTTTGGAAGCTTTAACTGCAACCACCACCACTTTACCGGCGGTGACATCTGAGGAACCCTATCTTCATTATAATGATCGTTTTGGTTACTCATCTCAAGTTATCTCTCAATTTTGCCAAGAAAAATCAGTTACAAGAACCCCATCTGAGTTGTTCCCATCCGAAACACTAAATCAGCTAAAAGATTACAACTTTGCAGCTGGGAACAGTGAACAGAGACAACACCAACGGAAACCAATCTATTTTTTATGCTACCCAGAAGAAAAATTTGCAACAGTCCAATTGGATGCAGTTTTTTTATTTATCCGGTTACCCAGTTTAATAATTCAACCATTTTCTCATAAATATACACATCCCCTTGACTATCCGGATAATTTTTTAAAAAAATACCCGGGTAGAGAGGAAGATATTCGGGTAGCCTTGATGATCAACTGTCAAACATGGACAAATCGGTGTTATATTTGTAATGTTAAATTTTTGAAATAGTTTATAACCAAGATCAATTTGATAATTAATTATTAAATAAATCACTATAGTGGTCAAAAAGCCAACAAGTAGTAGATCCATAAATAAACAAAAGCAATTGATCATCACATTTCGGGAGTGGATCCTCTCATATGTTAATTAACATGATCATGTCATGTGGGGAAATCATAACCATACATGGGTGGGTTAATGGTGATAAGGGAGGAAAAAAAAAATATTTAAAGATAGAAAGTCACACAATCATCACCGTTGATTTAATTATTAGTGGTTAAGATCCTCCCACGTGACATAATCATATTAAATTAGACATGAGAGATTCCATTTCCTCACATTTTTGGTCTGGCTATGTCATTATTTCTTGGTGATCAAAATGTAAATCATCGTAGATTATGTTGTAAGTATGGGTTAAAAAATTTAGCAGGGTTAATGTCATTTTCTTTTAATTTTGTCAGCAATTATATTCAAAGACAAGCTACAGAGTTGCGATTCAACAAAGCTTATTGTCATACTAATGTCATGTGACTGGAGTCTGGACCACCATGCAACGTTGAGCTAGCATTGACAATCATTCAAGCAACAGTCAAGTACCAAAGAAATGCCATTTGACTTAACTCCCTGTTTTGCCCATATATTTTCAACTTTTATATTTTGAAATACAACCTTGAATGAACAATTTCATGCAAATCTATTCAGGATTTCTAGCAAAAGATTGTACATCAAATTTCTTTTACTTAAGTGGGATGAAATTATTCCTGTCATTTTTCCATTGATCCCAAACCAACCTTGCTAAGTTTATTTATTAAAAAAAACTATTCCATGGCATTTGCAGGAAAAAAATTCTCCATAGATAGCGTAGTTCAAAACACTTTCTGCAAAATTTTGGAAATACCAAAATCTCATACCAGCCCTTTTTCCTTCAATACTAATTAGCTCCCTTTTAACCAAACATTATTTTAAACCTTATGGGCTTCACCTCATTTATTTATATTACCATTAAGACCGTGTCCATGCAAGCATATTTATAGAGAAATATGCCAAATAATGAATACTTTTATTCTTCTTAATATTCAACTCCCCTCCAATCACTAATCTATGTTGCAAGACTCAATAATTAAATTCATCGAGTAGAATTTTCCGGCTTCTAATCTATCAAATATCAAATTATGTACACTGCCCGTCCAAAATTACCCCAATCTCATTAACCACCCGTTCATATTTGCCGAGCTCCATACCACATGATCTTTTCTCATTATAGGAGGAACTTTTTTTTAAATATTATTATTTAAATAAAAAATTACGAAAACATAGTGCTCAAAATTGACGTGACTGGTGGCGCCCAATTCAGCACATTTGGTGTTGAGTTACGCCCCCAACATGTGGCACAAAATAATCAATAGATAAAAATTCGGAAGATCATAACTTTTAATTCGAGTGTTTAAATTATATATTTTTTATTCATTATAACTTATGTTAAATTTGAGCTCATCATGTAATCGATTACATCATTCAGTCAACAATCAAATAGGGATCTGATAATTTTTGTTTTAAAAAGGGTCAAAAAGCCAAATAAATTGTCCTTTTAAAAAAAATTGAGAGATAAAATGCTCTTGTGGTGGCACCAACTCGAAAAATTCAAAAACAAAATTGGAATTTTTTTTTGACCAAATCCCCTTCAATAAAATATTATTGTGTAGATCTCGAATTTTTTAGATTATTTTATCAAAAAAATATTTCTGCACTTACTGCAGATAAGTTATCTGCATCTACTCCCAAAATGACGTCGTTTTGGGATTGAAATATTAAAAAATTATAATTACAAAGACTATAATAACCCTGAAATAAATTAAAATTACAAAAATAACATGATTTTCATCTCATAACGACATCGTATCGGATTTATTGCAATAACTACATAAAAAACGAACCCTTATTTTATATCACGTGTCGAGTCGTGAAATGGAACACGACTTAACACCAAATAAACCTAATTGAGACTCCCGCCACGTTTTCATAAATTCTTATTTAAATTGCGATACTTAAATTATTCTGTGCCAATGCATGGATCGACTATCATGAAATTCAACACGAAAAAATGAAAAATCATCGGATACAACCAAACGCCAAAAACTAGTCTAGAAACACAATAATATCCCCAAACACATCACAGTCGTACATGAGAATTCCAAACAATATAATTTAAAAAATAAAATAGAAGTCCAACAGAATCAACGAAGGAGCTCCAACAGTCAAAGGAAAAACAACGATGGAAAGTGAAAAAGGAATTTTTTCAGCCGAGTTTACCATGTCGATTAATGCGGTTATGACTGTTTGGAGAGGATGAATAGAAGCTCACTTAGTATTTAGTAAATAGAAGAGATGAGAGTTGCAGTTGAGACTCACGAGACTTTAGTCTGAATCTCTTGATGGTGACAGATGCGTAGCCATAGCCAAGTCAACTTTTTTTTTTTTGGTAAAATAGCCAAGTCAACTTAAATAGAGATGAGCAATGCATTTGTTTTAATAAAATATAAGAAAATTAAATGAGCACATGTAGTATTATTTTAAGGGTTTTATTAACATTATGTTATATGATATAAGGATAGTTTCCTACACACACATTAAAGAAGAGAGAAAGTGAAATGATGAAAGAGAAAGAAAAACATGTGGGCCCCACCTCTTTAATGTGTGGGTAAGAAACTACATTTATATCATGTAACATAATATTAATAAAACCCTTATTTTAAAGGGTAGATGAATCATATTGGAGCTTGAACCTTCCATGTGAACGGAAAGAGGAGACCGGGGATGCTAATAAGTCAATGGTCTTCTTTTTATAATCACAAGTCAATGGTTTTAACGTGTGAAGATAGATTTCAAATGCCTTAATTCAATGAATAAGTGAGAATATTAAATAAAATGAAAATTTTATAACAAGACTACTTTAATAAATAATTATTATAAGGCGCACACTAAAATGCAAACAAAAAAGGTTAATAACTATAGGAAGAGTGTCTATCATTTGAAAGGATGTAAAGTTGTGTCATTTTAAATAAGATAAAGAGATAGATAAAGAGAGAGATAGTGGACAAAAAAATTAAAGGTATGAGTTTCACCTTTTTGTAAGAATGAAATGATATAAGTTGTGTCATTTATAAAGACAAACATTTTTCCCATAACTATAACTAGCAAACCAAAAAAAAAAAATTTTCAATAACTATACCTATGATGCTTATTAGACTAAAAAATATTAAAATCCCTCTGTGAGGTGTGGGTTTGAACCAGTAATTTAAAACTCCGTCCCACTATGATGTTGATCTTGTTAGATCATTGATCTATCTCTTTCAGGGTTCGGGTTAGTAGTTAGATCTTACTTGCAAGTTGATCTTTTTAACTCCCAAAATCCTCCAGATGAACTTGTGACTCTCAGTTCTCAGAGGAGGAGTCACTATATTTTTTTTTTAAATTATACACGAAATGACATCCTTCGATGTGTAAAAAACCAAAAATAAAAAACAAAATAAAAACACGTTGTTGCCTAGATTTAGAAATAGATATAAAATCTGAAACATTTTTCTTATTTTCTTCTGATCTTCTCTCCTAAAACTTGACTCAATCTTCTTGATCCAATGATCTCCTCCATTGTATTGGACTAGCGGTTTTTCTCTCCTCACCATTAATGATTGGTTGAATATGGACTCATGGATGTAATTGGTAGAATTATGTTAAATATATTTTGAATATTTAATTAATGATTGGTGATTTAATTTTTTTGAATTTTTCATATAAAATTTATATTTATATTTTTTTAATATATAGAATTGAATTAGTAGAGTGATTTTTAATCTCTGGATTGAACTCATAATCCTATAACTCTTGATCTTCAACGAGTCAATGACGTAACTCTATTTTTAAACACTAGTTTCGATATAGGAACTCACCGACGTGGGTTCCACATACAACGCTGGGAACTTGGAACGGCACGTATGTGCCTGACGTAGACGAGTTAGTTTTTTTTTTTTTGTCATTTTTTCCATTCCTTATTATCAAAAAAAAAAAATGGAAGAGAGATAGAAGCTAAAAAAAACACAAATGTAATCAAATAAGTGAAAAAGTGATCCTGTAAACTAATGAGAAAAAGCATTCAATAATTATTGGATGATGAACAAAAATATTTCAGTTTCTTAATAATTGGCGTGAGTTACAATTAATTGTGGCTTTTAGTTTTATGAACAATAAGCTAATATTAGGATGCATTGAAAATGCTTTAAAGCCCACTAATTTAATTTAGGGGATGTTTGGTAGGATAGTTTTTTTTTGGGTACCTAGAAAAGTTGAAATGGTTTTTTTAATTGACCATGTTTGGTAGGAGGTTTTAAAAATACCACATAGGGAGGTATTCTCATTATCTAATTAAATAAAAGTAGAGAAAATAAATAATAGATACAAATATTCCTTCTAAAAAAAGTGCCAAAAAAAAAGCTGGAGAGAAAGAGAGCCTTTTTTGTATTTAGTCAAGGGTTAGTTTGATAATTTCATCTTATTTTTCCATTAATATTTTACATTCAACCAAACATAGAACTCAAGAAATTTAACTCAACATTTCCGATAATATTTCGGCGTACTAATTAACTTTTTTTTTATAACTTTTCTACCAAATTTACTTTCCCACCATATTTTCAATAATTATATTTCTCTAATAAATTTTTTTTCTCCTCTATCAAATGTGGATTTGTAATTGACTCAATACAATGATCTCCTATGAACAGAGAGTTATCTTGATATATTTAGTGTTAAATATTTAGTGTAACATCTCAATTTAACTCTTATAATGATATCAACTATCAAGCCATAATGTATTATTTTGAAACCCGAATGTCATGGATGGTGTAACGTTTTTAGAAGATTTTCTTTTTCTTTTGTACGCAATTTTGCAATTTTGATATAAAATTCATATATGGAATCTGGATTGAAGAAAGGGGATATATTGTTTATCAGGTGATGTTAGGATGATGGAATTATCCCTTGATATCCAAATTACACACAAAATGCTGTCAGATTTATTTTAAAAGATGTGAGATACAAGAAAATATCAAGTAGTTTTAATTGAACAAGGAATAATTAGCTAATTGTAATACAAAAGGGTCGACCTAGTTCAAATACTCACTTCGTGAGTGTCTGGGAAAGGGAATACTCTAGGCAATCTTTCCCCTGCTTTTTACAGAGAGACTGATTCGAACTCGCGACCTGATACACCACGGCAAGCAAGCTTACTGCTGAGCCAAGCTGGCCCTTCAATTGAAATACAAAAGAAAAGTATTATTCATGTTTTTATGTTAAAACAAATGAGTCAATTATAAAGCAAGCTTTCGCGTTTATTTAATTAAACATGTTGTGCTTAATACCACTGTTGATGTTAATAAATCGGTTCTAGAACGAGGTATAAATCGGTTCTAGAATGAGGTGTTACAAATTATTTATTTTTTATTTACGGAATGGAATGCATTTTTTATATTTGGCTTTATTTTTTACACTTCTATGTAATTTTGAGTATATTCCCTTTGCTGCTTGAAGAAGAACATGTCCAAGAAGCACATTTGGTTTGAGAAATGTAGAGTTGGCCCCTGCAATGTTGCTGTATCACTTCCCAGTGGAATGAAAAGTGAACAATTGGACATAAATGAGGAATTCAGAGTAATAGTTAGAAGAAAAGGTGATCTGTTCTTGAGATTGAAGCTAACCATTCAAAGGTTTTTGCTTCATTCATAAGGCAAGATACTAAGTTTCCAGATTTTTCCATTATCATCACTGATTTGGATGCACTAAAAACTTCTCTGCTCTACTACACTCATTAGAATATATCAACAGCATTTTATATCACTAGACAGTTTGCAACATTTTATTTCCTTCAAAGGTTATAGATAGATTCTGCTTCTTTGGTTGTTCATGTTACAAGCATGGTAGGAGAAGCGATGGGAATCAAGTACAGGTCTTCTTTTCTAATAACAGACGCTCCAAATACCTCAGTCATGTCCAAATCCTCACTTCTCATTCCATTGGGAAGTCTCCAATCAAAGATATACAATAACATTGCAAGAACCAACTCAACATTTGCAATAGCAAAGTTCATGCCTGGGCATATTCTCCTTCCAGCACCAAAAAGGATGTACTCAAAACTAGTTCCTTTGTAGTCAATAGGATTATCACTAAACCTCTCAGGATAAAAGTTCTCTGGTTCGGTCCAATAATTTGGATCTCTTCCAATTGCCCAAGCATTCACTATGACCCTACTTTTGACAGGTATGTGATACCCTTTAATCTCACAAGCTTGTCCACATTCCCTTGGAATCAAAAGTGGACCTGGAGGGTGTAATCTCAGAACCTCTTTGATGACTGCTTTCAAGTATTTGAGCTCTTCAATGCAAGTTTCATCAACCCTTCCTCTCCTTTCAAATATCTCTCTCACTTCAGCTTGTGCTTTCTTCAAGACTCTTTGATCCTTTATCATCTCAACCATTGCCCAGTTAATGGTAGTTGCAGCAGTGTCACTTCCACCTGTGAAGATATCCTGAAAGGTAATAATCATATCAAGTTAAATTTGTTCAAACTTCAAAGATATCCAGTACATCAAAATGCTGCTCAATTTACTGAAATTAACAGTCATATGTTAGATTATTTATTAGGACTAAATAAGTTTAATTTAAGCTTTTTATCTAATTTTCACACCAGGAAACTTAATTAATTACTCACATGCATGCATATGATTTTTCAATCCAAATTGATATGCTTACAAAGATTATAGCCTTGATATTTTCATTAGTTAAGAGAAAATCCCTGTCACTGCTCCTATCCTCAAATTTCAAGAGAACATCAATGAGATCTTCCTCTGCTTCAACTAGACCTTTAGTTCTTGACTTTGCCTCTCTATGGTCATGGATGATATTCTCTAATATCCTGTCTACTTTTTGGTGTAACTTCTCAAGCAAAGGCCTCATCCCATAGAGGTTTTGAAGCCATTTACCTGAAGGAAACAAGTCTCCAATGTAGAAACCACCAGCTACCTTTAAAACCTCTCTTACCACCAATATGAACTCTTCTTGCTCCATGTATGTAACAGCCCGTTGTACACCGGTATTGTTAACATTAATTATGATATTAAGCGCAGTTACAATCACAACAATTCATTTAGTAAAAATGCGAATAAACTTTTTCCGATTATTACGCGAACAGTTAAAACATAAAAAGCGTAATAATTTAAAGCTGTGATCGTAACTAAAACACTAGCGGAAGACTTACTTAAAATATTTATACACTTTATTTTACTACATATAAGACACTAAGGGGTTCCCATAAACCCACTTAGCCAATTCCTCACTTTTATGTTTTTTTTTTACCAACTTAACAAGATTCACTAATTAATTTTCTACGAACACCAAAACAAAATCCAAACCTAGACTTCAGGTTATCCTTTCTCCTTACTCAATTACCTTTCTAACAAGCTATCACACTCTCGATTCCGAGCTCGTTAGCTCCGGTTATCGCCGTTTGAAGTTGGACAAACAACATTGCCCACCAACTCCAAAACAGCCCAAAACCTCCATCACTCACAGATTATTCTGCACCTAACCACAAGACCATTATCTCTAAAAATTTTACACCATAAACTAGACACCTCAAACTTCAATTTAATATATCTTATGCTTAATTTTACCAAGTAACGAAGCGGGAATTAATTTCCCAAAACTGACCCAGATCTGCCCACAGATACAGGCCAGAACAGGGCAGTTTGTTCCATCAGCCACCATGGGCTTCTCACTCCACCATTGATTCTATAATTTTGACACAACGTAGGGGACATCTTAAGCTTCAAAATGGCGTATGGCACGTCCCAATCGGACCACTGTGGAGAGAGATATGCTCTCCCAAAGTTCACCCAAAAACTGCCAATTCTACAAAAAATTCGCTAGAGTTTCCTTTGTATTTCCTAAAATCCCCAACTTTGCATAAACTGTTTAACACTACAATTATACCTGAAATCCAGCAAAATCCAATGGGTGGCACACACAAGGACCAACAACGCCTTGGGGCACTTACAACCCAATCCAATTTACACTTAAAACATAAACAGTTCACTTTCAATCTTTTATCGTTTCAATCACTAACTTTCAATTTCATGCATATATCATCATATAGATAATCATAACCTAAAATAGGCCTAAAGCCCTTCCATCATAATAAACATACATCCATGGTATATTTACAATATTGAATTACCATTATACTTACAACTTTAACTTCAATTTACAATAATCCACATATTACAACTTTACTTAACAAATGCATTCATAACTAAAATGACAAATATGATACACTGAAGCAAATATGCATCACTACTCCATTCATCATCATGCGGGCTTCTTGCCCGCTGCTCCCTGTCCACTGGTACACCCTGAAATAAATGCCCCGAGACGGGGTGAGATATACGGATATATCTCAGTAACCAAGAGGTTTTGGAGAAAACTCCGCCCAATGGTTCACTTCGATGTATATCAATAATATAAAACAACACCACTATTATAAAACGGGATAAAGCAAGGGATTTAGAGAAAAGGGGAAATATCAGAAACAACTACGACATGCGGGATGGTAGCTACCAATACCACGCCATGTCCTCGGCTATACGCCTATGGGTACTACCCCTGGCGTGTTCATAGAACAACCCGCCAAGGTACCCCTTCCAACCATATACACCCGAGACAACCTAGTGTGCTCCTATCCGGATAACACACCACGACCCTGGGTCAACTGGGACTCCCTCTCGGAGACCTATCTAGTGGAAGTCCGGAAACTTGCCCAAAGGCTAAAATATCTACTGGCCAGAGATCTGGTACATAAGTACCCACTGTGATAATGCATATGCATGCTCATGCTGTTCTACACTACTCATACACACTTCCTACCATCACCCTCAACGGGTATGGTGGAACACACAAGGGGAACAAGCCCCAGTACCAAGAGGTTACCTTATACTTTCCCATTAAGCTCCGCAGCAGCTTAACTCACAGCTTGGTACACAAGGAATGCCTACATAGAGGACATATCCAATCAATTAGAAATTCAAACAACACATGAAATTTCACAATTATGCATGTGTTAACCACTTCACTTACCTCAATCCACTTGGTCCAAAACCAAGGGCAGTCCACTGTTTCACTGTTCCGGGTTTAAATAAAAGTACGGCAACCTATACAACCATGGATAGCCGCCAGTTTACGTCAAATTACGACAAAACGTAAAAACACCAAAATCCCCCTTTTTCCCACTAGGTGGTTCGGCCATATTAGTGTTATTTAGGGATTTATTTTTCTAAATTCTCTTTCTCATTTTATTACACTTCCATAGGTTGCCAAAAGGCTAATTCAATCGTTGTTTTTCTATTTAACGTCTTTTACGCATCGTTTGCTTAATCTTTCCCTCTAGGATCTTTTATGCCAAATGACACCACTCATTATTTTTCATTGATTCTTCCACTTTACAATCACAACACAACCCATCTAATTACCATTTAAAGCATGAAACGTCATCCATGTAATTTACACAATATCATTTTACCTCTTTTTGCCTAAAGGCCGATTTGCTCACTAATTCACATCCAATGAATTTCCATCAATTTTAACCACTCCACACCTCATATCATCCTATTATATCATCATACAATCATACAACAACTCACCAATACACTCCCAACACATTTTCAAAATTCAAAGTCTTGACACCCAAAAATTTTACTAAGTTAAAATCCATTTTTTTCACCAAATTCTTTCATGGCATTTCTAGCTTTAATACATCATTCTAAGGCATTATCATCTAACACACATTTTCCATTTGAGCTCTCTAGCATCACAAATCAAACAAGCCCTCTTTGGGGTTCATAAACAATTTCAAAAATAAATCTTCAAATCAATCCATGAGAGGTGTTGAAACTTACCCACAATTACGTCACAAGACTCCTCCTAGAACTCCACAAGCAATGGCTCAAGAAATCAACCCCAAAATCACAAAATTCCCAAAAATTTCGTGGTTGTATATGCCTTTTTTCTCACAATAGAGAGGTTTTTGAGGGAAACTAATCGGTGGGTTGTGTTCGGATGATGATTTCCATCGAATTTCAAGACAAGAATCGTCGGATTCAGTGGAGAAATGGCTAGGTTGTGATGAATTGAAATTTTGGCACAATAATGGGGCTTAAAGGGCAGCAACTCAGATTTGCAAGGAAGGAGGAAAAGAAAGGTGATGACGAATAATGAACGGTGAGGTGGCTTAAGTGGAACTTAAGTGGGGCGGGTCCCACGCGATATAAAACTCATCCAAATTTCTCTCTGATTTCACTAAACGTTCATAAATTCAAAACTTATTTAGAAACTCGAATTTTTAACATTGACCATTGTCCTTTAATTATACTTAGTCAGATGAATCCGGAGTTTTCTGGTCATTCGGAGAAAACACTATTTTAAGCTATTGCGCGCGCCGTTGGTACGCTTCCCCAAACTGACTTAATTCCATCGAATATTTCCAGAAATCATATTTTCTAGCTCTATAAACCATTTATAACTCATATTTGAAACCTAGAGCTCAAAACTCAACTGGCACGTTTTACGGTGCAATCGTACTGCGGTATTTTTACCCGCGAAAAATACTATACACTGATTTTTCTGAAACTTTCCTATCCACTCAATTTTTCGTTCTGAATCCATTTCCAGACTTATTTTTATCATCTGAGACCTTCTGCTCAATTTTTATCTTCCTAGGGTTGCGTGTTGGCTAATTACCGTTTTGACCTTTCTTTATATTTTGGCCTAATCTTTGGGATTTTCACTAATCCTTCACTTAATTACTCACTTAACACTTTAATTACTTAATTTAGAATTGTGAGGTGTTATAATGTATTTCTTTCCAAATGCAGCCCTTGAAGTTATTGTATACAATAGTGACATAACTGCTTGAGTAAGATTGATGACTGATCCTTCTTTTGAACCAATCCGTTTGATGAGATTAGTAATCTCTTCCTCTCTGATTGGCCAATAAGATTGGACACGTTTTGTACTTAAAAGCTGGTTCAAATCTTTCGAAGCTGCCTCCAATAATCACCATAAGGTGAAAATGCTATATCTGTGGAATTATAGAACACTATCTGTGAAGTTAGAGAAGGAGGCCTTGATGCAAAGATAACATCATGGGTTTTCATGACCTCCCTAGCATACTCTGGTGAGGAAACAACAATGAAGAAGACCTCACCCAGTTGATGATGCATCAAGGCTCCATACTTTTTAGCCAATTCTCTTAAATTTCTGTGTGGTGCAGACCCAACAAGATGGGGTATATTTCCTACGATAGGTAGCTTCCATGGCCCTGGTGGTATATTTTGAATTGAGTCAGTTTTCTTGAGGTTCCTCCTTAACTTTTTGTAGTTTGGTGAAGAACATCAATTTTATGTATGTATATATAGACATTGTGGAGCTTTGAAATAAGTGTGTCATTGTTACAAAGGCTGGTGTTGTCTGCTTGTGATTGGAAGAGTACAGTTTCAACTCACGCAATTAGCAAGTGTAACAGTAGCACCAATGTAACGCCCGGCCGCTTCAAGAATCAACGACTATCCCCACATACTAACACGAGACTTTTCAGTGTGTTTTTTCCTCACTCGCACACTTCCTGGGAAAACTTCCCAGGAGGTCACCCATCCCAGAATTGCTCCAAGTCAAGCACGCTTAACTGTGGAGTTCTGTCGTTCCGGGCTACCGAAAAGAATATGCATCTTGTTAGTATGGGTAGTACCAATTAACTCTTACAAGCTATCCCAAACTGTGCAGTCTCACACCTGCACAGTCTTTCGAATCCCTCTCTTTCGGGTGTCGATTCGATTCATCCATGCATGTAACCCCCGCCGGAAGCCTGTCAGGAGCCCCTCCTTGTCCATGCCCTTTCGCACCGACGATCACTCCCCGTCCTCATCAGCACTCTGGATTTTACAACCAAGGTGCATTTACGAGAGTAGTATATCAATGCAATGAAAACATGAACATGATACACAATTAGTTTGAAAATCTACATGAGGAGAAGTACTTGTTTTTAGAGTAATGTTCTCAATGATATGAGTCTTAATTAAAATTTATTGTAATACTATAAATTTAATCTAACAGCTATGCTTTTAAGTTCTTTTTTTTTGGCAATGAAGCTATCATGCTTACTAGTTTATTATTGACTTTTAGGATAACTGTTTTTGGCAAATGTGCAGATATATTTATTTTCTTTTATAAAAAAATGTAGTGATTCCATTTGTCGATGCAAACAATACTTAAAAAATAATAATAATAATAATAATAATAATAATAATAATGGTGATTTTTGTTCTTCGGTGAATCAGGATAGTCCAAATGTACTGCTATGATTGATTGTTGATCTATGTATCAGTTTAAGGATTTTGAGATAGAGGAGGAGTACTTTCGTAAGAGATAATTATCAATGTTAATGGTATTTTCTCCATGGGGAAGAGAAATATGTGAATTGGGTATATGATGTTAAACTTTTGGCTATTCATGTAAGGGTATATAGTTATTGCTAATGCAATGACTATGATGAATTCGGGTAATAACGAACACGTCGAAATTGGAGGTGTTGTGCCGTGAATTGGTGTTAAAACCAGCCTTCAGAAAATAACCCAATGGGTGGAAGAGACACCGACTAATTAGACGAGGAAAGAATTTGAATTCGATTCAAAATAATATAAATTTGGAGAAGACGAAGAGCTTTAATTGTGATTAAATCCTGATTCAGGATTAGTCTTATATCTAACTCAAAGAGATAAATTTTGTGAAAATATTAAATAGGCCAACTAGCCTAAAAATAATAATTAGAATATCAACATGCCAAAAAAAAGGAGCATTGGTGTGCATTTAATATTTGAATTACGCTTGAGTTACTAATTTATCTTGTATCAATAAATGAAAAATAGAATGAGTAGCCAAGGTGTTACGGGCTCCTCCAACGTCACAATGGGTGTAAGGCTGAGAGATAGGTCACAATTAAGGCAGCCCAAGAAGCTTACGGATTATATAGGGGGCTAGTAATGTTTTAAGCCCGTTTGGTTATTTTAATTTCTGCATTGTCTTGGCCCATATCGTGCCATCTTGTCTTTTGTCTATTTTAGGTCACAAAGAGTAATGAAAAGCATATGTTTAAAGTAAAACTCTCTCTCTACCTCTCTTCTTCCTTCTCTCATCTCACTTTTCTCCTCTCTTCTATTCTATCTAAAATTCATCAAAGGTTACATTGGTACTTTCATTGACCTCACATGGCCGAAAATACACGCCTCTGTGATGTCTCACAGCAGGTTCAAGACCTCCAGCAATCGCGCCTTTCATTGCAGGAGCATCTGTCCAACTTGGAACTCGCCCAGGACCGTCATTTTACTGCTATGGAGCTATCCCATACTCAACACATGGATACACTACAGAAACAGTTACAGGACGTTCTCTCCGTTCTACATTCTTCACCAGCTTTCACAGATCCGAATGCGGGCGCATTAGGCTTTGGCCCTTCCCACACTTCTTCCAGCCACACACATGAGCCTCACCGTCAACGCCAAATGAAATTAGATTTCCCCAGATTTGCTAACGGGGAACCCACTGATTGGTTATTTGCTATAGAACGATATTTTCGTTTCTATAATGTCCCTAACCATGAACGTCTTTTGCTGGTTTCATTCAATATGGATCCACCTGCGTCATCCTGGTTTCAGTCTTTGGACCAAGATGGTTTGATTCCAGACTGGAATTCCTTCGTCACAGCTTTACAAAAGCGTTTTGGCCCGACGGAATTTGAAGATCCAGCTGTCGCTATTGCTAAACTTCAGCAAACCGGCACGGTTACCGAATACTACGCCGCTTTCGAGCAGCTGTCACGCAAAATTCCTGGGTTATCCGTCACTGTTAAGAAGGGGTTATTTTTGGCGGGATTAAAATCAACGATTCGTTGCTCAGTTTTGGTCCACCGACCCCAAGATGTTCACGATGCCCTAGCCTATGCCAAAGTTTATGAGGAGAAGCTCAGTACTGACAGACCACTGAAACCCTGGGTTCCACGAACCACCTCTTTTTCCACTCAGCCCAACCACTCCCAACCACCTTCCCCCTCACCACCACTACCCCCTGCAAAAAATCCTATCCCCATGTCAGCTTTACCTATTCGCCACTTATCCCTAGCCGAACGACAAGCCCGTCGAGAGAAAAACTTGTGTTACAATTGTGACGAAAAATTTACAGCTGGGCATCGATGTAAAGGGCGCGCGTCCCTTTTATACCTGGATGGGTCTGAGGATGACGATGGTACTATACCACCAGATGGGGATCCTCCTCCTGAGGAGCAATTAACACCAGAAATAAGCCTGAATGCTTTGTTTGGCCACAGAACTTCTAATTCATTCAGACTTACAGGTACCATATCTGGTACAGTTGTCCAAATCTTAATTGATGGCGGTAGTACCCACAATTTTATTACACCAAGAATGGCCTCTTATCTTCACCTTGTTATGCATGCCATTTCCCCCTTCAATGTGCATGTTGGTAATGGCGATACCCTTACTTGCTCAGCCTCTTGTTCGGGCGTTCCTTTACTCATGCAAACCAATTCGTTTGTTGTTGACTTGTTTGTTTTAGACCTTAAGGGTGCAGATGTTGTGTTGGGTGTTCAATGGTTAGCAACACTTGGACCAATTATTACTGACTATGCAGCTTTGACTATGGCTTTCACACATTCTGGTAATCAGATCATATTACATGGCCATCACTCCATTGGGCCTACCCCTATTACCTCAGCCCAATTACACAAGCTGATCACTCATGATTCTATTTCCTCTTGTGTCATGTGCCTAACGTCTACCCCCCCTCCACCCCCCACAGCCCCAATTTCTGCCACTGCTTCAACCACACCGTTGCCCCTATCCACTATACTTCAAGATTTTTCCGATGTTTTTGCGGTACCAACCACCTTGCCCCCAGATCGCCAACTTAACCACCGCATTTCACTAGCCAATGATGCTAAACCCGTCCAGGTCAAGCCTTATCGCTACCCTCACTACCAGAAAAATGAGATTGAAAAAATGATTTCGGAAATGCTGTCGTCGGGTTTGATTCGCCATAGCCAATCTGAATATAGTTCCTCGGTTCTCTTGGTCAAGAAAAAGGACGGTACATGGCGGTTTTGTGTGGACTATAGGGCCTTAAATGCTATTACTATCAAAGATAAGTTCCCGATCCCTACCAATGATGAGTTAATCGATGAACTACATGGGGCAACTATTTTTTCCCGGCTTGATCTCAGATCTGGTTTCCACCAAATCCGCATGCACTCACCAGATATACATAAGACAACATTCCGCACACATCACGGTCACTATGAGTTCCTCGTGATGCCCTTTGGCTTGAGCAATGCTCCGTCAACTTTTCAAGCTACTATGAATCAGGTTTTCTCTGCCTATTTGCGTAAGTTTATGGTGGTGTTCTTTGATGATATCCTCATCTATAGCCCATCAGCATCCCTCCATTGGGATCACCTCACGACAGTTTTGGCTACACTACGGGCTCACTCCCTATATGCTAAACTCTCCAAATGCCTGTTTGCTCAACCTTCTATTATATTTTTGGGCCATATTATTTCGGGATCAGGTGTCCAACCCGACCCCAGCAAACTGCAAGCAATTTCTGATTGGCCCACTCCGTCTACAGTGACACAACTCCGGGCATTTTTGGGTTTATCTGGCTATTACAGAAAGTTTATTCGCCACTATGCCTCCATTGCCGCCCCCCTCACTGATTTACTCTCTAAGTCCGGTTTTCATTGGAATTTAAAAGCTAATTGTGCCTTTCGGGACCTCAAGTTAAGATTAATTTCTGCTCCCATTTTGGGCCTCCCCAATTTCACTCAACCCTTTGTGATGGAAACGGACGCTTCAGGTGTGGGTATTGGAGCCGTCCTTCTCCAAAATGATAAACCACTGGCTTTTTACAGCCGCAAGTTAGCTCCCATGATGCAGGGTAAGTCAACATATGCCCGTGAAATGTTTGCAATTACGGCGGCGGTTTCTAAGTGGCGTCAATATTTGTTAGGTTCGCCCTTTGTGATTCGTACAGATCACATGAGCCTTCACAATTTGATGAAACAAGTTATACAGACCCCGGAGCAACAACAGTTCCTCTCTAAGTTATTAGGGTATGATTATACTATTGTCTATAAATCCGGCAAAGCAAACATAGTTGCCGACGGATTGTCTAGACAAATGGAGGGCACCTCTGTTTCCCAGACCCCTCACTTGGCAGCCATCACTGGCCCATCGTTAAATTTCACTACCATATTACAGCCAGAATTGCTTACAGACCCATACACTACTAACATCATACACGAATTAAAACACGATCCCAGCCTATGGCCAGATTGGCAGTACAAAAATCAACTGCTATTCTACAAACACCGCATCTATTTGCCCTCTGCTTCCGCCATAATTCCTCATTTACTTCACGAAGTCCATGATGCCAAGCAAGGTGGTCACTCGGGTGTCACCGCCACTGTTCACCGTCTGACCCGCAATTTTGCCTGGAAAGGAATGCACAAAACTGTGAAAGATTACATCTCTAAATGTGAGATCTGTCAAAAACTCAAACCGTCTACCCATGCCCCGTTTGGGCTCCTCCAACCCTTGCCTACCCCAGATTCCATATGGACGGACGTTACTATGGATTTTATAACACACTTACCCGTGTCCTCTGGTTTTAGTTCCATCTTCGTCGTCGTTGACAGGTTCTCAAAGGCTGCTCACTTCAGTCCTCTTCCAGCCCATTATTCGGCCTCCAAGGTAGCCTCCGTTTTTTGGGACAATGTGGGTAAACTGCATGGTCTTCCTCACACTATTATCTCTGATAGGGACCCCATTTTCCTCAGTGATTTCTGAAAAAACCTTTTTCGGCTGCAAGGTACAACACTCAAGTTTAGTTCGTCATACCACCCACAGACAGACGGACAAACAGAAAGGGTTAACAGGTGCTTAGAACCTTACCTCAGGGCTTTCACACATTCACACCCTCATACATGGTCGGGTTTCCTCAGCTGGGCCGAATACCACTATAACACCATCTATCACCATTCCACGGGTTTTTCTCCGTACGAGGTTATGTATGGCAAGCCTCCGCCGGACCTGGTGGCCTATCGTTTGGGTTCTTCCCCTAATGAGGTCGTCGATTCTACCCTGACAGCTAGACACACAATTTTACAAGCATTAAAAGAAAATCTACAGAAATCACAACAAATGATGAAGGCCCAAGCCGACAAGAAACGTAAAGATTGGAACTTTACCGTTGGCGATCTCGTTTTGCTCCGATTACAGCCCTATCGTCAGGTTTCTGTTCACCGTCGCTCATCCCAGAAGCTGAGTTTGCGTTATTACGGACCCTTCGAAGTCTTGAACAAGATAGGTAAGGTTGCATACCGCCTCAAGCTTCCACCTTCTTCACGGATCCATGATGTTTTTCATGTGTCCCTGCTCCGTCCGTTCAAACCAGGTCACCACTATCAGATCCACCATCTCCCGGACACACCAGCCGCAACACCACTCGCTCTGACACCGTGTGGAGTGATAGCCACCAGATTCGTCTGGCGAAGGAGCACCTTGATCCCTCAGGTCCTGGTCCAGTGGCTCGGGCTACCACCGGAGGACTCGACCTGGGAAGACCAGGCAACCTTACTTCAAGGAAACCCGCGTTGGGCACCCAACGTCGCCGCTCTTGACCATGACCACCGCGTCTCAGAGGGAACACCAGCAGATATGGAGGACAACAACGGACTCATGCGTCCTGTGCCTGGGAGAGAACAAGATGAGGAAGAGTTTTTTGGAACTACAAACGTTCAGGGGACTGCTCTTTGTGGGAATCCTGTGCCTGGGAGAGAACAAGATGAGGAAGAGTTTTTTGGAACTACAAACGTTCAGGGGACTGCTCTTTGTGGGAATCCAAAACCAACTACACCATTTAATGTTGGTCAGACTAGTTCCACTTCCCCATTACATCTAACGGTTGCTTCTCATCCGCTAGTTCCAATGCATTCTCAACCGTTGGATCCCACCGTCCAACACTTAATGCCTCCACCAACTACTCCAGCTGTCGATCCGCGGGTGGTCCTCGTTGTCCCCAAAATCATCAGCCTCGAGGACGAGTCTGCTTTTGCAGATGTGGGGCTTGTTACGGGCTCCTCCAACGTCACAATGGGTGTAAGGCTGAGAGATAGGTCACAATTAAGGCAGCCCAAGAAGCTTACGGATTATATAGTGGGCTAGTAATGTTTTAAGCCCGTTTGGTTATTTTAATTTCTGCATTGTCTTGGCCCATATCGTGCCATCTTGTCTTTTGTCTATTTTAGGTCACAAAGAGTAATGAAAGAGTATGTTTAAAGTAAAACTCTCTCTCTACCTCTCTTCTTCCTTCTCTCATCTCTCCTTTCTCCTCTCTTCTATTCTATCTAAAATTCATCAAAGGTTGCACAAGGACAGGTCGATAACAACTTCATTTGTCGATGCAAACCGGAGTTACGCAGTTGACAAATATGTTGAGGCAGCAACTCTACTCCAAAATAAGAGGTATAAAATTATCTACATAATATTGCTTGATGTTATTATTCTTCTGGATGTAATGTTTGTTTGTAATGTATGACATATGTCTTCATCCTATGCTTTTAAAAGTATAAGACAAACTTGCCGTTATTTGTAAGGTTTTGGAAGAAAGTGAAAGAAAACAACTTTGATAAACCAAACTGAAAAATATTCACTTGGGGATGAAACCAACGCCATTCTTCTTCTGACACATTGAGACAAGTTGCTATACTCAAAATAAGACCACTAGAATTATCTTAATATTATTTCCTTGTGTCATTATTATTCTTTTGTCCGCAATCTTTGTTGGAACTTGGAAGTCTATGACAGATATCCTATGCTTTAGAAAGTAAAGGACATACGCATTATTGTACAGCTTTCAGAGTCGGGTTTTAGTGAGTGTTTTAAAACTACACCCCGTCTTCCGAGTTGATCGGTCAACCCTGACCCCTCCTTTCTGAGGGTTGGGGTGATAAGTTAGACCCTATATGCGCATCGACTTCTCTGACCCCAAAATTCGGCCGGATTTCAGGACTCCCGGGTCAGAGGGATCTAAAGGGTCACTGCATGTTTTTTTTTTAATTCCATGAAACAACATCGTTTTATTAAAAAAAATTAAATAAAAATGCTTGCAAACCTAAATCAAATCGTTCTCTTCTATCCCAGCGACCTAGACTCTTCAATCTTTACCTCACTGCCATGAATCTGAAGGTATATCATCAGAAACGCGGAAGCGCATCGTACTGATGCGATGAGGAATGAAGAACACCGCTTTGATTACTTGGTGTGAAGAAGCGAGCATGATGATTCCTCACGTTTAGTTCTCCTTCTCAAGCCTCAAGATCTGCAGCAACGCACCACGAACGGTAGCAAAATCCGCTCTACGGTTGATCTTCTAGGTTATGACTCAAGGAGATCAGGTGGTCGTGTGGGCAACCGTTCAGATGATGAACGTCCGCATCTTTGGTTGGTGTGTTTCTGATGTCTGTAACCCTAGGAGGCACAAGGGAGAAAAGAGTGTTTATATACCCTGCCCAGTCCAAAACTAACCCTAAGCTTCATGGGTTAAAATTGGACTTTGGGCTCACTCTCGCTAAAGCTATTGGGTTTAAGTGAAAAGAGCACACTAAACCCAACAATCTCCTACTTGCTCTTTTGGACACAAACTTGAGTTCATAGACCCAAGACTATGTAGCCCATAAGCCATCATCATCTGATTATACAACCCATCTCTTGTCTCAAGTTAGCCTGGGGATCTACCATTTGTCACTCATCAAGGCTCCTGATAATCTTTGAAAGATTATCTAATTCAGCACTACTCCACTAAAAGCCCGAACGTGAACTCCAAGATTAATGACCTTTATAACATGAATATGCATTGCCCCTTCGAAGAATGTCTATAATTGATTGATAAGTTTTCTGTAACTCAATCAATTATTTATTCCCTTGGCTATGATAGTTTCTCTAATGGATTACATGCACTGGCCAGTGTCTTTAATATCCAAATACCGATAATGTCTATAATTGATTGATAAGTTTTCTGTAACTCAATCAATTATTTATTCCCTTGACTATGATAGTTTCTCTAATGGATTACATGCACTGGCCAGTGTCTTTAATATCCAAATACCGATAACTGAGGGGGTGAGCGGCGACGGAAGCGACGCCGAGGCAGTGGCCGGTGTTGGTGCGCTCCAAAACAAGTTCGTCGGACCTCCACAGCCTAACGGTCTCTTCGAGTGAACCAGTAAGGAGGAGTGCAGATCGGGTAGCGGTTGTGAGAACCCATGTCACCGCCCACACTGAATCGTCGTGCGCCTCAACGGATTTTATTCCGACAAGTTTCATTGTAATTATGAAGTGCCTCTCTCGTCACTGCTGCTTCCCCACTTCCCGTGCTTCAACTTCAACCAGAGAGGTTTTGAACGCTGGTTGACTCTGGGCCTTTCTCCTTTTGCTGCCTAGGCCCATTCACATAGCTTATGATGCGTTTTGAACATTTTTTTTAAGGGATATATTTTTCTTATGTGGAAGAAAAAAATTATTTCATATTGTAGAAATAAAAGTATAAGTGGGACCCACAGGTAAGAGGAGAGAGGAAAAAATGGTGGAACTCAATCCCTTTTTGTGTGTAGAAAAGTTATTTATTTCATGTAAAATAAGTTAAACATAACTTTTTTTTTTAATTTATGTGACGTGGACCTATCCGATCCTGGACATAAGACACACGTATAAATAGTTCAAGAGGTGCAATAACCAAAACTTAAAAAAGCTAAGAAAACACATGACATCTCGCATGCTTATAACTAGAGATGGTAAAACGGGACGGGGCGAGCGGGTTTAGTTTTTCAAATATGCCGCCCGCCAAGCCTGCATCACCAGCCTGTTAGGGCTGGATTTTTAAAGATTTTTTTTAGCGTAAAATCTCACGGCTTGGAGGGCAGCCCGTCCCACCCGCCCAAACGGGGCGGGGCGGACTGAGTTTTCTTGCCCACTTTCAAAAAAGGGGGCGGGACACCTTCTTTGCCATCCCTACTTATAACTATGGTATCCACAATTTAGAATTGTACTGCCACGAGTTGATAGCCAATAATTAAAGGAGAAACATTGATTCTTTCTCTGCTAAATATTAGAAAGCATAGCCCATAAATAGATATATTGCATATGGGATAGCCCATAAAAGCCATTTTTCCACCAATAAGATTAAGTACAAGTTTGTAATGGGTTTTAAAATTTTTTTATGCCTTACTTATTTTAAAAGTATTTTTTTTTTATAAAAAATAGAATTATATAGATTTTTTTAAAAATGGGGAGGGTTCTTTTGACTCGAGAGTAAGACGTTTACGTCTTACTCTCCATCTCAGCTGTTGATGAGCAAAAATTAATGGATGTCATTCATAGTGTAATTAATAATTAATTAATTAATATATTTTCCTAAAATGTCATTGTGTAGATCTCGATTTTTTTAGATTATTTTATCAGAAAAACATTTCTGCAGTTACTCCCAAAATGATGTCATTTTGAGATTGAAATATTAAAAAATTATAGGGAAAAAAGTTTCTGCAGTTAATGCAGATAAGTTATCTGCATTTATTCCCAAAACGAAGTTGTTTTAGTATTGAAATCTTAAAGAATTATAAATATAAAGACTATTATAACCCTGAAATAAATTAAAATTACAAAAATATCATGATTTCCGTCCCAAAATGACGTCGTATTGGGCTTACTGCAGATAACTTATTTGCAGTAACTGCAGAAAAAGCGAACCCAAAATTATAATTACAAATACTATAATAATCCTGAAATAAATTAAAATCACAAAAACACCATGATTTTCATCTCATAACGACATCGTATCAAATTTATTGCAATAACTACATAAAGAACGAACCCTTATTTTATATCACGTGTTGAGTTGTGCCCAAATGGAACACAACTTATGTAACAGCCCGTTACGTACCGGTATTGTTAACATTAATTATGATATTAAGCGCAGTTACAATCATAGTAACTGAGTTAATTAAATTACGGGCAACTTTTTTCTTTTAACATTTTCCTTTTAGTAAACAATAACCTTTTCCGTAATCAATTAAAACAACACTATAATTGTAAATTCAATTCGCGGAATCATTTAGTTTACTAACATCTCAAATCTTTCTTTTAACTCATCTCGTTCAAACTTATTTAGTTACTCTCACATCTTACCATGTTGTAGTCCTTTACATTTTCTACGCGTGGTTTCAAACCGCGCATCATTTGGAGTTCTACAGACTAAGTTAAGCCCCTTTCTTTTAGTCTAGAAAAACTTGATTTTCAACATTTTACACTATGGTAATCGTTTACCAGGGGTTGGTAATCGATTACCACCACTTACCAAAATGAGGCAGTAGCCAATTTTCAATCCCCTGTTCTCTGGTAATCGATTACCAAGCTTGGGTAATCGATTACTCCACTAGGTAATCGATTACCAAGGCTTTGGTAATCGATTACCAGGCAGACAGAAGCAAGAATTTCGTCCCCTGTTGCATGGTAATCAATTACCATGCTTGGGTAATTGTTTACTATGCAGTAAAAATGACAGATGACAGCTTTTTAAGTCCAAAAAGAGTTGTGTAATCCATTCCTAACACCTTAATACTCCACACAAACCATACACATACCCTAATGTAGGCTCTAGGCCCTTCCATCATGCATTTTCATTAAAGAATGCATCAATTACAAAGTCCTTAAGTTAATGGCCATTTTACAACAAGAATGGACCATTAACAACATAATGTGACAAGGCCTCAAATGTAATAATTGTGGCAATGGACAAGTCCCATGCTCACTCAAAATATACAATTCATCCATGGCATGAATAAAAGCAATAAACAAGACTTAGAACATAATCATGAACACTGCAAAAGCATGGAAATCACATCATGCAATATGTTCATGAACTAAGTCTCAAAACACTAAATGACATGCTATGTGCACTCCATAGTCTCCTCCAAAATATCATGCAAGCTCTATGCACCACATGCAGTCCGCTGTCCACTAAGCGGGCTTCTTGCCCGAAGCTCCTCCCCGCTCATAATGCCCTGAAATGTGGTCCCCCAAACACGGGGTGAGATATACAAATGTATCTCAGTAAACCAAGGGTACTAGAGGCTTTCTCCACCCCATGGCTCACTCAATATGCAAATATAACATTATATAATATGCATGACATATAATATTACCAACAACTGGAGACAAACCGAGAACATCCACAATTGGATTTACGTTCAAGGACTCCATCATATAACTCCCGAGACCTTCCTGGTGCCTCTCCCATGGTTGAGATGACTCCATGGCAAAACCCAACTGGAACTCCTCATGAGCCCTATCCAGCGGAAGTCCCACGTTTGGATCATCCTGGTGTCGTTCCCAGAGTCGACCCCATGGCAAAACCCAACTGGAATACCCAGCGGAATTATCCAGCGGATGTCCAAACCAACACACGTCAACTGGCCAGTGACCAAACAATTTCACACATAACAAGCAATATGGCATGAAAGCACATAATCACACAATGCTATAAACACAAAATCCAACCACAACCTTCCACTAGGTGTGGTGGAGCACACAAGGGATTAAACCCCAGTTCCAAGGGTTTACCTCAACACTAACAGTTCCGTTCCACACGTACACTTCCAATCAACCTTCCACAATCACGTCCGTGTGAGGCACCCTACAATGATCAACATCATGATCAACAATTTTCCACATTAATCAAAACCTCAATTTCATGAAATTTCCCAAATTTTTCCTAAGTTGAAAATCTCACTTTTTCACCAAAATTTTTCGTAGCATTTCTAGCTCACAAGCATCATTCTAAGGCATTTTCATCTAATAGCATTTTTCCATTTGGGCTCTCTATCATCACACATCTAAGATTAAAGACTTAGTGCATATATTTCTAGATCTACAAAATCAACCGTAAAAATACTACAAATATACTCACAATCTATGGTAGACACTCCACCAAGGTTCCACCAAGCAAGGAAGATCCAAAAAGCTTTAAAAACCCCAAGAAACCAAAAAATTCAAATCTGAGTCTGCTCCTAAACGCGCCAAGGAGATGATTTCAAGGCTTGAGAGTATCACCAATGGCTTTAGAAGGTGGTTTACAATAAATTTCAACACCAAAACCAAGTGATTTGGTGAAGAATAGCTTCAAAAGTGAAGATGAGGAGAAAGGGTGTGTTTTTGAAATGAAGAAAGGAATCCACGGGAGGGAGAAGAAGAAAAGGGAGAGAGAAGGCGTGGGGGTGTGGTGAGGCCAAGTGGGTTTTGGTCCCGCGGGTCCCACCCGCGATTTAACTTTACTCACGTCACTAATTCTGATCAAAATTTCTTAATCTACTTATTTTTCTAGTCTATGACATATTTTTATTTCCTAAAAATATTGATAAAAATTTCACACTTATCGGTACACTCATACCGCAGTATTTTACACTAAAAAGTCACTATTCATCAATTTTTCACAATTTTTCATAATTTTTCCTACTCACTCAATTTTCCGCCCTGAATCCATTTCCACCATTATTTTCGTCATATGAAATCTCCAACTCAATTTTTATGCCTCAGAATACATGGTTGGTCATTTACCATTTTGCCATTTTTGCCCATTTTGGCCTTAATTCTCGGATTTTCACTAATCCATCAATTTTAATTTCACATTATAATATAAAATACACATTTAAATTTATGAGGTGTTATATTCACCCCTCCTTTTAGAAATTTTGTCCACAAAATTAAATCATACCTGCCCGCTAACTCAGGATACATCCGGAGAATCTCGTCCTCCCGCTCCCAAGTAGCCTCCTCAGGTGTGCGGCCTTCCCACTGAATCTTCAGCATGGGAATAACTTTACTTCTCAATCTCTTTTCACTGCGGTCCAATATTGCAATAGGACCAATGGGAGTCTTCAAGTTCTCCCTGATTTCAATATTATCCGGTATCACCACATGTGATTCATCCGGAACATAACGCCGCAACTGCGACACATGAAAAACATCATGTAAATTGGACAACTGAAGGGGTAAGGCAAGGTGATAGGCCACCAATCCGACTCTTTTCATAATTTGATACGGTCCAATGAACCGTGGACTCAGCTTCCTCACACCCAACGCACAGCCAACACCCGTGATCGGAGATAATCGTACAAACACATGGTCACCTTCCTCAAATTCTAGCGGTCTATGCTTATTGTCATAGTAACTTTTCTGCCGATTCTGTGCCTGTTTCAATTTTTCTCTGATCATTTCTATTTGCACTGTTGTTTCCTGCACAAAATCCGGACCAAATCTTTCTTTATCGCCTACCTCAGTCCAACAAGTGGGAGTACAACACCTCCTCCCATACAATACCTCATACGGTGCCATACCCAGACTGGAGTGAAAACTGTTATTATAAGAAAACTCCACCAATGGCAAGTACCTATCCCATGCAGTACCCTGTTCCAATGTGCAAGCTCTCAGCATATCCTCAAGTGTCTGTATGGTCCTCTCAGTCTGACCATCAGTCTGCGGGTGATACACAGTGCTCAGTCGAAGCTGAGTGCCAAAAGCCTGCTGCAAAGTTCCCCAAAAATGCGAAGTAAACTTCGGGTCCCGATCACTGACAATGCTAATCGGTATCCCATGGAGTCTAACAATCTCCTTTACATACAACGTAGCCAACTTCTCTGTGGTGTAATCCACCCGTACTGGTAGAAAATGTGCAGACTTCGTAAGTCGGTCCACAATCACCCAAATCGAATCGTAACCAGCCTGCGTTCGAGGCAATCCAACAACAAAATCCATCGAAATACTCTCTCATTTCCATTCTGGTATATCCAGCGGCTGAAGTAACCCAGCAGGTTTTTGATGCTCTATTTTTACTTTCTAACAAACCAAGCACTTAGATACGTACTCAGCAACGTCCCTCTTCATCCCACGCCACCAGAACTTAACTTTCAAATCTTGATACATTTTTGTGGCACCTGGGTGGATAGCATATTGACCCTTATGGGCCTCAGTCATAACTTCCTCTGCAAGTTCCTTGGGCACAACAATCCTGCCCTGATATAATAATAGTCCCTGTTCATTAACAGATATGCCACTCTGGCCTTTCAAATATTTGATACTTTCATTCCGAATTTGAGTCTCTTTAATCTTCTCGTGCAGCTCGTTCTCAATCCGAGTCAACTCCATATCACACATTCTTCCTGCAAAGAAATACGTTATTTTCATGTCCCGAAATTGCTCAATTATTTCATTGTCCCACATCATCATATGAGATAAATTGACAGACTTCCTACTCAATGCATCTGCCACAACATTAGCTTTTCCCGGGTGATATTTCAGCTCAAAGTCATAGTCTTTCAAGAATTCAACCCATCTACGCTGCCTCATATTCAGCTCCTTCTGATCAAACAAAAATTTCAAGCTTTTATGGTCGCTGAACACAGCAAATTTCATCCCATACAGAAAGTGCCTCCAGATTTTCAAGGCAAACACAAAAGCAACCAGTTCTAAGTCGTGCGTCGGATAATTCTCTTCATGCGGCTTTAACTGTCTGGACGCATAAGCAATCACTTTTCCTTCCTGCATCAGTAGGCTCCCTAAACCTTTCTTATAAGCATCACAATATAAAACAAACTCACCCTCCGGATCAGGTAGAGTTAACACCGGAGCAGTGGTCAACTTCTCTTTGAGTAACAGAAAACAGTCCTCACATTCCTGGGTCCACACAAAAGGAGTATCCTTTTGTGTCAATCGGGTCAACGGTAGAACCATTGCAGAAAATCCCTGTATAAACCGGCGATAATAACCAGCAAGCCCCAGAAAACTCCTAAACTCAGTCACAGTCTTAGGTCGTTCCCAGTCGCTTACCGCTTCAATCTTGCTAGGATCCACTGCAACACCGC
>JAVKPL010008471.1:0-33223 GCA_032173675.1 Gastrolobium villosum | reverse complement strand
TCCCGATCGTAAGTCTATCTTGGAAAAGACTCTGGCTCCTCTCAGCTGGTCCAACAAATCGTCGATCCTCGGTAGCGGATACTTATTCTTCACCGTTACTTTGTTCAGCTGGCGGTAATCTACACACAGACGTAAACTTCCATCCTTCTTCTTAATCAAGATGGCTGGAGCACCCCATGGGGAAGTACTCGGTCTGATAAATTCCTTTGCCAAAAGCTCTTCTATCTGCTTCTTCAACTCGCGCAGTTCCAAAGGTGCCATGCGATATGGGGCAATGGAGATTGGTCCAACTCCAGGAACAAGTTCGATCGAAAATTCTATTTCCCTATGAGGAGGCAATCGAGGTATTTCATCCGGGAATACCTCCTCGAATTCTCTAACTACCGGTACATTCTGAATTGGATTGTCAACCGAGGTCTCAGCCTCGATCGACAAAAGATACCCTGCTGCTCCCTTGCGGAGCTCTTTTCTAACTTGCAATAAGGAAATGAGAGAGAAAGGTTGAAAATTACCATCTTTTGCAGGAATAACGACTTTCCCCGCTCGACAATCCAAAGTTATCCCGTTCTCCGTCAACCAGTCCATACCGATAATCACATCAAAGTTGAATACCGGCAGGACCACCAAATTAACTGAATACGTGTTCCCTTCATACTGCAAGGTAACACCTCTGCAGATCTCTGAGGCCGTGCACGATCCTCCAGTAGGTGTGCTGATGTGTAACTCATAAGGTAACGGGGTTGGGGTGATGCCTATTCTCAAGGCAGTATGCTTTGCCATAAAAGAGCCAGACGCTCCAGAATCAAAGATAACAGAAATTGGGTGACCATTCAGAGTGACATTACCTTTGATTAGGTTGGGAAACTTCTGCGCTTCATTTGCATCCAATGTGAACACCCGTGCTTGCGGAGGCTGTTGATCAGCGTTCTGGGGGCACTTGTAAGCAAAATGTCCTTGCTGGCCGCATCTGAAGCATGCATTGTTGTTCTTGCGACAGACTCCAAAGTGATTCTTTCCACATGTGGCACAAACAGTCGCGCCCTGACGTCCAGTCGACGATTGGCCCACCGTAAAGTTTCTCTTAAAGTTTCCAGGTCGCGCCTGCAACGGCGTACCTCTGCCTCGACCCCTACCAGGTGCCGCCCTGAAGAATCTGCCTGCTCGGTTTCCTCCGTGGAATTGTGGTGGTGGCTTGTTCAAGTTCTTGGCCTCCAGAATGATTCCTTCTGCCTGACGACTCTGGTTGATGAGTTCCGGAAGTGTACGATTAGCCGTCGTTAAGATGAGCTTACGGATCTCCGGGTGTAATCCGCTTTCGAACTTCTCCACCTGCCATTCCTCATCATAAATGTTCCGATCAAAGTTGGCGTACTCGATCAGCTGCCCAAATTTAGCAATATACTCATTGACCGTCATGTTGTCCTGCCTGAGTGACAGCAGTTCAGTGTGCTTCATCCTTCGCATTGCCTTAGGAAAATACTTATCCAGAAATACTTGTCTGAACACGGCCCATGTTAGTTCCACGTCCTGAGCTCTCAGCAGAGCCCTCGCACCAGTCCACCATGTTAAAGCTTCTCCCATCAGCTGGTACGACGCGTAATCAGTCTTCTGCGCTTCCGGGCATGCCATGCGTTCAAAGATATGCTCGATCATCTGCAGCCACTTTGCTGCAGCCTCAGGGTTGTCCTCACCCTCAAAGGTAGGTGGTTGGAAGTTGCGGAAGTCTTTCAACCTCCGACGGGCAATTTCTTCTGCATTTTCATGCAGAGGGGGTTGGTTCTGATTCTGTTGCCTATGGTCGCGCCATTCTTGGCTCATATTCTGGATAAACGTTGCCAGTCCCCCAATGGTAGTGATAAGATCCTCTTCCGCATCGCCAGTCCTTCCCCGAGTTGAACCGCGACCACCCGCCATGATTCTGCACTCACAATATCAGGAAATGAGTTGATCAGGCTCACCGCAAGTTATTCATGGCAGCAGTCCCAAGTAGGTACTCGAGTTCAATTCGGACAAGTTAGCTATGCATCCGTGTCTTATCACAGAACAGTCTAAACCATCTAACTATCCTAGCTAACATATACTTAAACTATAGCACATTTAGACAGTCAATCAGCAGATAAACACAAACAACAATCAATTCAATCAATCACAAGCAAATCCATGGACCAAACTGCTCTGATACCAATTAGTGTAACGCCCTCCCTTGTATGCATCCAAGAGAGTCGTTTGCTAAGCGGAATTAGAGTCGTTAACGTCACATGAGCTAACAAAGCAGTATACACATCCGTATAAAATTTTTTCAGCACTTAAATTCTTTTCATAAAGGTTTTCCAAAATAGCTGCTGTTCATGAAAGTTCAAGCTAACATAAATATGATAAAGACTACAGTCATCCAAAAGTACCAAAACATCATTCATTACAGTCATCCATTTAAACAACAGCAATAGTGGTAATCCACGCATCAGCAATCAACAGCAAACATCACGTCTTCATGTGCTTTTATGTCCTCCTGCCATTTAGGAAAATAGCAGCCCCGAAGGGGTGAGAATAATCCCAGTAGTGTGGCAATAAAACCAATAATATAACAATATTAACTAGGCACAAAATCATAAACAGTCACTTCAACATATCCTTGTTCCTTTTCCTTTTTATCATATTCATATATTGCGTATATAACGCCTTTCCTTTGCGCTTTTAGCACCGTCGTGCGCGCACTTCACAGTGGAATCAAATATACCCTTGGCACCTGAGCTCCATGTGGATTCCATCTGTGGGCCTATGCGGACTGATGCCAAGTGTCCCATACCCCGGTACCTTGGGGATGCCTATATGATGCTTGCTCAAACACATGATCCTGTACATAACTATTCTGCACAAGGCCTATATGATCTTTATACATGCATGTCATGCTATGCTTTCACACACAAGACGTAAAAATGCGGTATGATGTAAGATGCATGCTTATATACCTTTCATATGCGTTATGCTGCCACATAACGTCTTTACCTCATAATCATATAGCCCTCAGGCACATTTTAGGCAGTTTCCTTTCATCATAACGGAACATAATATTTTTACGGCATATGGAGCATCATGTTACAATTCTATACCAGTAGTCAATAGTCACATTAGGCATCATCGCCTGACACTTACCTTTGCTTGCCTTAACTATTACCAAACCGCAGCGAAGTATCTCACTTCTTAAGCGCACCTAAATCAATTACAACTAATCATTTACAGTGGCTATTTACAGCAGAAACAGAGAGCATACAGCAGTGGCTTACAGCAGCAAAACAGTGAGCATACAGCAGTGTTTACAGCAGCAAAACAGTGAGCATACAGCAGTGTTTACAGCAGCAAAGCAGTGAACATACAGCAGTGTTTACAGCAGCAAAATAGTGGACATACAGCAGTGTTTACAGCAGCAAAACAGTGGACATACAGCAGTGTTTACAGCAGCAAAACAGTGACGTTTTAAACAGAAACAGTGACGTTTTTAAAACAGAAACAGTGGCGTTTTTAAAACAGAAACAGTGGCACTTTGAACTCCCAAAACAGTGGCATAAATCTTGGTTTTTGGATATTGAAACAGTGGCATATTATGGATTAAAACAGTGGCATTTTATGCATACAAACAGTGGCATAGAAGGACTAAAACAGTGGCATATTATGCATAAAAACAGTGGCATATGATGACTTAAAACAGTGGCCTTTTATGCATAAAAACAGTGGCATTTTAAGCATATGAACAGTGGCATATGATGACTAAAACAGTGGCTCATTATGCATAAAAACAGTGGCATTTGATGAGTAAAACAGTGGCATTTCATGCATAAAACAGTGGCTTAAGGAGCACTAAAACAGTGACATATATGTGCAGAAACAGTGGCATATAATGTGCAGAAACAGTGGCATATATGTGCAGAAACAGTGGCATGTAATGTGCAGAAACAGTGGCATGTAATGTGCAGAAACAGTGGCATGTAATGTGCAGAAACAGTGGCATATATGTGCAGAAACAGTGGCATAAAAGGGTGACTTTGAGGAACCGAAACAGTGGGCATTTCACCTTCAAAGCAGTGGCACATCAAACCGAAACAGTGGCACATTTCTTCTTCAAAACAGTGGCATATCCATACAAGAAATAGTGGCATAAGCTTAAACATAACCATAAGATTTTTATGCATACAAATCATCATGAAATGACTCCATACTTATACTTTAATCATGCTCAACCAAGGATCCAAAGCAACACATATACAAGGAGACATTCAAGCACACTTACATGGCTACACAAAGAAAGAGTTCTAAGTTCAAGGCCTACCTCTTGAAGCACACACTTCACCACACCCTTACTAGCTCTACTTCACAACAAGTCCTCTCTTCCTAGAATGTCCTATGCGCAACAAAGATGAGGATGGACAACTTGGGCAGCTTCAAGGTTGAGGACAAGGCTGGACAGTGAGGGAATGTGAGGAGGAAACTTACTCTTGCTTGGAGGTCTAGAGTCACGGTTGAGGTGAGGGAAGGAGGAAGTTGGCTAGGCAAAGTCTTCTTGCTCCAAGGAGGCTTGTGGGTGCGGCTAGAGAGAGTGAGGAGGAGGAGGAGAGTTGGCTGCACTTGCACATGAAGCCAGCCCCTTCCTCATGCGCAAATTTAAAGGGGAAGGGAGGAGGAGTTGCTATGATTAACCATCATGCAAAATTCTGATTACTTGAAGGGATGGGGCTGCATACAAGGGCTGAATTAAGCAAGGGTTTGCTTCTAATTTACTCTACTCACATGCAAGGGGGTGAGGGAGATATGTTCAGCTTTGAGGGCTGTCCAAGTCAGAGAAATTTCTGCACAATTGACCATGATTTGCGCACCTAGGGGAGTGGAAAGGAAGTGTCAAGAGCACATGCAAGAGCTTTGCTAAGTCAACAAGTAAAACAACCATGTGGCAGCCCAAAAATCTGCACTTAAGCAGCCTTGGTGCGCAATGATGAGGGGGAAAGAGGTGCATCAAGAGTGCAGTTTTGTGACAGCCCAAATTCAGATTTTGGAGCTGCACAAAATGATGAAAATGCAGCCAAAAATCCTCTTATGATGCATGTGAAAACAAGGCAGGTTTGGCTCATGATGGGCTGCAAAAGCTTGCCAAAAATCTGCACAAAACAGTGTCATGATGGAAGTGCAAGAGGGTTCTCCAAGTCAACAAGTTAGGCAGTTTGTGTCATAAAAAAATCTGCACCAAGACCCCTCCCATGTGCGCCAAAATGGGGAAATATGCAGCCTAAAATCATGCTCAAAGGTCCATGTGTCTTCCATGCAATGAGGTTTAAATCAAGTGTGCATAAGCCAAGTGAGGTGGCGGTCAAACATGAAGGAATTTGGCAGATTTTTTTCTAAGTGTAATCCACCCACTTGTGCGCATAAATGAGAAGGAAAAACATCTAGCCAAGTGGTTGTTCCTTGATGCACAAGACACCCTAGTTGGGCAAGGCTTAGGGGAAATAAGAATGGTTACAACTTTGGGCTGAATTAGCTTGATCCAAGAGCCATCCTTGGGCCATTGGCCACACACACAAAAGGATCCAATCACAAATCCAATAGTAACAAGTCCACACACACTAGCCCACATCCAAATACTAATGCCTTCTAACACACACTCACATTACTCATATGATTAAATTCACATGTCTACATATGTACCCTCCTATGATTTAATTCAATTAATTACCTTAGTCTTATCCAAGGAATAAAGATCAAACAATTCACAAGCCATTACACAAAAACCATACATCCGAATTCTACACATGCACATATGGCATATAGTACCTATGTATTTTACTAATTATGCGGGATGTTACAATATACATATAATCACTCCCCGTTAAACCCCGATTAACGAGGGTAGGGATGAGGGCAATCCTTGTATGTAGCCTTACCAAATACGAGATTGAATTCCCAAATGCCTTGCCAATAGATTGTATTACTTGTGCAGCATGAGAAATTAAATTACTATATTATATTAAGAATAAAAGTAACGCTTTGTATTGTAAATTACATTATGAGAATTCTCCAAACAATGAAAAAGAGGCATGCTTTAGGGAAAAAAGGGGGAGGTCTAGCAGGGTGATTAAATCCTAGGAAATTCAACCCCTGGATAGTGACAAGTAATTCCACTGCTGGTGTTAGAACTGAGACGATTCTACTGTGAATTGTCGTATTAACTTATGATATGAAGACCTTTACATTCTAATTAGAGCAAGGAATGAGGTATCTTCATAAGTTTATTTATGTGCCCTAAACTACATACTATCTATTGAGATCTAAGTGTACTCCCTAGTGACCATGCCACAGCTCTTAAAAGTCATATATAAGTGCTGTCCAATATAGGTGCAGAATATTGTACCTAACTTCCATACCAAATTTAATTTAGTTAAAGACGTATATAATTCATGAAATTTTACATATGTAATCCTCAACATCAACATCACCAATTCATATCAAAATACTTTTCTTATGTACAAAAAAAAAAAAAAAAAACTTCTCTTCAAATTACATGGCCTAATGAGATCATTTGATCCATCAACAATGCTCATACAAATTTACTAACCTTACTGTTAGAACACGGCTGTATTCTGCAGTAACTAACTTAATGGCTTTGCTAGGAGCGCAGAAATCATGTAAAAATTTCAAAAAATTTACCGTAATAAGTCTTATGTCTTTTTTTTTTTTTCAAAATGAAACAAGTCTCATGAAAGTTAAGCTTATATAAACAAATAAAAACTTGTTGAAAACTATATATCTACAAATTCTTGAAATTTTAACCTAAAGTACCCCCATTTCTTAGCTTTCTCGTAGGATCAGGATTAATAACATAGGGTGCCAGAATAATTTTATATTTTCTGAGAGAGTAAAACAATAAAAATTTGTAAAGGCAGTAATAAGCAGAGAGAGAGAGAAATACCTAACTGCTTCGCCTTTAATCTTCTTAGAGAACTCATTGAAAACACTATATCTAGCAACACTCGTACACCTATCACCCGAAACCAAAGACAACCTCGTAGTCCTCCAACCCTGTCGTGTCGCAATATATAAACAAAATAATAGACAAATTTTCAGTTTAAAAAAAAACAGAAAAAAGAAAATAAAAAGAGATGAGAAGAGAGAAGAGAGGAACCTGGTGAGATGTTAAGGGAAGAAAAAGAGATCGCTTCGACAGTAACAAATCACGAATCAGCTTTCTGGCTTCCATTTGGAATTGAATTGAATTGAAGAAGGTAAGGGGTTATTGGCTTTCTGTTTGTTTAATTTTGTGTATTTGTAATTAAGTCTTCAAGTGTTTGCTGTGCTTGAGAAACAACAAGAAAAGAAGATTCTAGAAACAAAATGAGAATGTAAGTGATAGTGGCAAATGAAAGGAGTGCCACAAAATAATTCCTTCTTCAAGTTTCAATCTCAAGCTGCAAAAATCACCACCTATTGAGCTTACAAAAGGAATCCACCCTTTTTTTTTTTTTTTTTTCCTTTTCACAGTATCGCGTTTGCATTTTGCTGGTTTTGGGTTACTCAGAACCCACACTCACGAAGTGCAATCAGCCCAAGCCCAAGTTGTATTTTAGTCAACGCTTTGTCCTGTATTTTTTTTTTTAGGATAACAATGAAAAATAAAGACACAGACAGAATATATATTAATAAACATAATTCTAAATGATCAATATATAGTATTATTATTAATACATATTTAATAATAATATTGCATTAAAGTATTTTTATAATTATAATTTATTTAAGGGTTATAATAGTTTTTTTTTATTATAGTTTTTTAATTTTTCAATCTAAAACGACGTCATTTTGGGAGTAATATAGATAATTTATCTACATTCACTTTAGAAACTTATTATAATAGTCTTTTTCATTATAACTTTTTAATTTTTCAACCCAAAACGACGTTATTTTGAGAGTGAATGTATATAACTTATCTACATTCATTTAGAAACTTTAAAGCCTTAATCTATTCATTAAAGTGAGGTTTAAAATATTTCTTCAAATATTAAATTGACTTTTGTATATTAGATTATTATTATTATTTCTTTCTATTGTTTGCGTTCTACATTTTTTTATGTAATATTTGTATTTTAGAAAAAAAATTCAGGTAACACATTGTTTCTTGTTTCAAATATTACATATTTGGGATGAATCTTATTTACATACATATCTTGACATTATAATAATTTTTTACCACAGTTTTATTTTCATTCTACATTCTTTTAAATTTCTTTGTTAAATTATAAAATATTATCTGTGGAATTAATTTTAATTATAAGCTCAAATTTTTGCCAATGATGTTATTAACTTATTTATAAATTGGTATACCAGTTAGAATAAATAGATGATGTTAAAAGTTAGATTTAGAATTCCCACAAATATATCCCAAAAAAAGTTAAATTTAAGATTCATTATGCTTTATTAATTTTAGGGATTAATATTTTTTACATTGTAGTGTGGAGCCTAATTGCGAAGTAAAAAAAAAAAATCTCACCAAAAGATGCAACTAAATAAAATCTAACTATAGAAACCACTATTCTGCCAGGATTTGTGTAGAATTAAGAATCTTGGGCATAATTCTGAAAAATGCCCAGAATTTGGGAAACCAAATGAGAGCAATACGAATTAGGAACCTGTTATTGTACAAGAGACTCCCACTGTGAGTCCAGGTGTGGGACCTTGGATGGTTGTTCAAAGGAAAAAGTTTGCTAAGAATCCTCAAGTGAAAAAATCTGAAGGTAAAAAAGAAAGAATTTTTGGTGAGAATATATCCAACAAAAATAATCCTAGCCAGCAGAAAAAAGAGTCAGTGAGTAATGCTAACTCTAGCCTTCTCAAGAGTACTTATCCGAAAGCCTCAGGTGGAGCTACGAGCACTGGTAGTAAGGAGAATAAAGGTGACCATTCATCCCAGAGCCAGACCCATCATTCGGGTAGGAAGACAACAATGAATCACAAAAACTCATCCACCAAACCCTTTTACAAAATTAAGGAACCAGAGAATCCTAATACTTTTGTTTTTGCCTCTGAATCAAATTCAGGGGGAAAAAGCTCTACTTCCCTAGAGCTCCCTTCATCCAGTACACCTAATAAAACGACCTCCAAGAGTCGTAAACCCATAACCTCTAATCAAAATCCTGGGATTTTGCGAAGATCTCCAGAGGCAGAGAAGGAGATTTGCTCCAAGATGGCCGCAACCAAGATCAATGGTAAGGAAAGGACAACCTCACAATGTGTATTGCGCACTGAAGAAGGAAAGCCTTCGGATATGGAAATAATAAAGTCGAATAGTGAGGATCAGCCTACAACAGATGAACCTCCTGATTTAGAAGCTGCTGTAGGCATGGATATGGAGAAAAAGAACACAAGCACCATTGTCGTGCATATGGCTGAAAGTGCCCAGGGGCTTTGTAACTCTGGACCTGATCTAGTTATCTCATGAACTGCCTCATTTGGAATTGTAGGGGTGCTGCGAAGAAATCATTTAAGCCGACCCTTAGTAATTTCATCAGGAAGCATAATATTGGTATGGTTGCAGTCTTAGAACCTAGAATCAGTGGGGCTATTGCCCTGAAAAAAATTAAACAACTTGGTTTTAACCAGTTTGTAATGGAAGATGCAGTTGGCTTTTCTGGAGGAATTTGGATCCTGTGGAAAGAAGAGTGCTTTAATATCTCTGTTATAGAGAAACACAGTCAATTTATTCATATGACCTGCTCGGTTAATTCAGGGAGGCCTTTTCTCCTGACTGTTGTCTATGCTAATCCTAGAGAGGAGGTTAGGGAGGAGTTGTGGCCCAATCTTATTAGAATCAGTGATAACTCAGTGGGTCCTTGGGCTGTGATGGGTGACTTCAATGAAATAGCTTCTGTTTGTGAGAAAAAAGGAGGTGCTCCTGTGAATGTTGTCAGATGTCAAAAGTTTGCTTCCTTTCTCAACACTTGTAATATCATGGATCTTGGCTGTAGGGGCTCAAAGTTCACCTGGAAAGGGCCCAAGTGGATTCATTTAGATAGAATTTATAAAAGATTAGACAGAATTTGTGTGAATGCTGATTGGAGAGTTATGTTTGAAGATGCCAATGTTAGATCCTTACCTAGACTCAATTCGGACCACAACCCTCTTCTTCTTTCTCTCTTCCCTAACAGGAACTCTTGGAAGGATAGACCTTTTAGATTTCTGGTGGCCTGGCAAGAGCACGCTACTTTCTCCCACTTTCTCAAGTTTGTGTGGAATCCTCAGCTCAAAATCAATCATAGCTTAAGTGATCTGGTCAAGCCTCTGAAATCTTGGAACAAAAGGGTTTTTGGGTGTATCCAGGTCAGAAAAGACTACCTTCTCAAAAAGCTTCAAGAAACTCAATTGAATACCAATAATATGATGGACCAGGTTCAATCTGAGTTAGACAAGGCTCTTCAAGAAGAACTTAACCGTGTGTTGGATCAAGAAGAAGCTCTTTGGTTCCAGAAGGCTAGATGCAAATGGGTTGCTGATGGAGATCGTAATACTAAATTCTACCATACCACTACTGTTATAAGGAGAGCCAGGAATAAAATCCTAGAATTGAAAAATGATGAAGGTCATCCTGTGAGAGAGGAAGAAAACCTGAAGAAGCTCATCATTAAGTTTTTTAGTAACTTGTTCACAGAAGAGAATCAAAATCGGCCTTGGACTACTACTAGGGCTAACTGGCCTATTTTAGACAGTGCAGAACTGAAGCAGATTAATGATCCGATTTCGGAACCAATGATAAAAGAAGCTTTCTTTTCCATGAGTGGCCTAAAAGCTCCTGGACCAGATGGATTCCCTGCGTTTTTCTTCCAGAAAAATTGGGATTTTATTAATAAGCAAGTGGTAGAGGGGGTGAACCAGATTTGGAAGGTTCCATCAGAAGTAAGGGAACTCAATAAAACTTTTCTGGTTCTAGTCCCCAAATTGGCAAAACCTGACAGAATCTCACAATTCCGTCCCATTGCTCTTTGCTCAGTGCTCTACAAAGGAATTAGCAAGCTTATTGTAGGAAAGTTGAAGCCCATTCTCAACAAACTTATCTCTCCTCACCAAGCTAGCTTTGTTCCCAACAGGCAAATTCAAGACAACATTATAATTGCTCAGGAAATGGTCCACTCTATGAACAGAATTAAAGGCAAAAGAGGTTTCTTCACTATAAAAATTGATCTTGAAAAGGCCTATGATAGAATGTCCTGGAGTTTTATTCAAAAAATCTTAATTGAGATTAATCTTCCAGATTCTTTGGTGCATCTCATCATGCAGTGTATTACTTCTTCGGAGCTAGAGATTCTCTGGAATGGTTCCCAATCTGGCAGAGTTTCTCCTAGTAGAGGTCTTAGACAGGGGGACCCCATTTCCCCCTATATTTTTGTTCTTTGCATGGAAAAATTGTCTCATATTATTGCCGATCACGTGAATCTTAATCAGTGGAAGCCTATGTCAGCTGGTAAAGGAGGTCCTCCAATCTCTCATCTGCTTTTCGCGGATGACCTTATGCTATTTGGTGAAGCAAGTATTGATCAGATAAAGGTCATCATAAATTGCCTTGCTACTTTTGGGGATATGTCTGGCCAAAAGGTTAGCTACCCTAAATCCAACATTTTCTTCTCAAGGAATGTTACACCTGAGCTTTCTAATGCTATAGTGGCTCTTAGTGGTTTTGCTCCTACCCAGAATATTGGCAGATATTTGGGTTACAGGATGAAGCATGGGAGAATTAGTAAACAACACTATGGGGATATCATGGATAAAGTTAATAGCAAGCTCCAAGGCTGGAAAAAGAATTGTTTGTCAATGGCAGGGAGAGTGACTCTTGCTAAATCTGTCATCTCAGCTGTCCCTATGTTCAACATGCAGAATAGTCTCCTCCCTAAAGGTATTTGTGAAGATATTGAGAAACTCCAAAGGAAATTCATATGGGGTGATACAGATATTCATAGGAAGCATCATACAGTCAACTGGGATCAGCTCCGGCTCCCAAAAAACCATGGAGGTCTGGGTATTATTAACCTTAGAAAGCAAAATGAAGCCTTTCTCCAGAAGTGTGCCTGGTCCTTAGTTCAGTCTCCTGAGCAACTTTGGGCTCAAGTGTTAATCTCAAAATATGGCAGAAACAAAAATCTGGTGAAGGAAGTTACTAGCAAAGCCTATGACTCTCATTTGTGGAAAAGTCTTGCTAAAATTTGGCCGGACATGATTAACAACATCTCTTGGCAGATTGGTAACGGGAAGAAAGTTGATTTCTGGAAGGATAATTGGGTTGGAACCAGTAATAATCTTCTATCCCTTGCAACTGTTTCTCCTACAGATGAGGAAACTGCTCTAAAGTTAAATCACAGTTCTTTTCTGTCAAAGGAGGGATGGAATATTCAATTCCTTATGCATCATTTTGATAGGAGTATAGTGAATCAGATCATGGCCATCCCTTATCCGAATGAGGAAGCTGGTGAGGATTATTTATGCTGGACAAATGAGTCGCCAGGCCAATCCATTGTGAAATCTGCCTACATGAGCTTGACTAGCAATGTCAATAATGACAGCCACGACAATTGGGACAGAATTTGGAGCTGGAAAGGTATAGAGAGGATCAAAATTCTCATGTGGAAGATGCTTCATGGTAGGATGCTAACCAATGAATACATTAGCAGATGGAGTGGTTCTTCTCCTAACTGCTCTTCATGTCCTGACCTTGTGGAGACTAACCTTCATGCTTTTAGGGACTGTCCCAAAGCAAAACAGGTTTGGCTATCACCTATCTTCAATCCTTTACCAATTGGTTTCTTCAACTATAGTTCTTTTAAAGAGTGGATCCAGTTTAATTTGAATCTGGGAAATAAATGTGATAAAGATTGGAGGGATTTCTTCTTTACCGCCTGCAACTATGTGTGGACTTGGAGAAACAAGGATCTCCATGATTTAACTTCAATTCGGCCTCTTGATCTAACTGGTGTTCTTACAGAATTAGTAGAGGAACATAGAAGTTGCAGAAGAATCCGAAGGCTGCAGTTTAACCCAAGAGATATAGTGCACCTTCCCCCTGCTAGATGGACTGCCCCACATCAAACAATTTTCTGTTTTGCTGTTTTGTTGTATTGTTGTTTCTGTTTTCCTTGTGGGCTTTGCCCACGTAGTTACCAAAAAAAAAAAAAAAAAAAAATCTAACTATAGGGCTGGCAAAATGGGTTGAGCCCGTCGGGCTGGCCCGCCCCGCCCACCAAACAAGGCGGGCCCCACCAGCCCGCCAAACCCGCCAGCCCGCCGGGCTCGGCCCGCCACGGGACGGGCTAGCCCGCCAAGCCCGTTTTTTTTTTAGGTTACCCAATTGTAATGTAACTTCTCTGCATGCAAGTGGCTTTTTCGAATTGTTGTGGACTACTCATACAACACTTTGTTACTTGTTTTGTTATTCTGTTTTACCTTGATATGATTTTATTTTTTATTATTATTTCTGGATTGAAAGATGCATATTTTTATGTAGATTATTAAACACTGATCTTCTTGGTTTCATAAGCACATTAGGATTTTATGCAGATTTTTATATGCTTTTATGCAAAAAAAAAAAAAATATGTGTTTTTATGCAGAATTTAACTTTTTGTATTTAATTTTTATTTTTTTTATATTTATTTATTTATTTTTTATTTTAGGCGGGTTGTCCCGTAGCCCGCCAACCCACTCATAAAATGGGTCGGGTTGCTCAATTCAACCCATTTTGTCAAAACGGGCCGGGGCGGGCTAGCCCATTTTGGGCGGGCCAGTGGCGGGCTGGCCCGTATTACCAGCCCTATCTAACTAGTGTCACTATTATATTATTTTCAAAAACTTAACCAATATCAAGATTATATCATTAATTTTAAAGAAAATATATAATATTTTTTGAACGGAAAACTTCACCAATACCATTGTGATTTGTTTAAGAATCACTTATACCCTTGTGATTTTTTTATCACATATGTCCCTGTGATTTTTTTATCACATATGCCCCTGTGTTTTTTTATCTCATATGCCCGTGTGATTTTTTATTTTTTACAAAACACTAAGCATATGTGTTAAAAAAAACCAAAAGGACATAGGTGATTCTGAATCAAACCACAGAGGTATTGATGAATTTTTCCCTTTTTTAAATAAGTTATTGCCAAATGCCATGGAATCTTTATTTTTATTTTTTATTTTCTCTTCACATAAATCTCTATACTTTTACATATACATAATAGATAAAATTATCTACCGGAAACATTCATCCCTTAATTTTATGAAGAAGAAAATATTTGTTTTGTGAGATGACGCAATTTATATTATTTCACTTACAAATGAAAAGGTGGGACCACATCGTTATTTATTTTTTGTCCATTCTCTCTTTCATGATCTATCTCTTTTCTCACATATTCACACTTTAGGATAAGGCCTGATAGTATAAGATTTGATTAAATATTAATACTATCCAGCGTTTGGTATGATATTATATAAGATAATATCCTCCAATATTTTAAAAATTAATATATTAAAAAAATCATTTTAATATATAAATATTGAAATAATATATTATTTATTGGGAATTGTACTTGTAAGCAATATTAATACATCAACTCCTTATCAGCCCTAATTCACCACTCCTAGGAATAAATCTTTGGTAATACTGCTATATCAAAGACTCAATACATCCCACCACTAAAATTATTACATGTGAGCTAAAATTCTTTTTGTTTTTTGTCAAATGTTTTCTCTCTCATCTGATGTGTATTACTCTAATTGATGAGATGCACTGAATCTAGGTATAACAGTAATACCAAAGATTTATTCCACTCTTAGGTCGGATTAAATTATATATCATTTTGATGTATAAAGAAGTCCTGCTATATAAGCTTGTACTATAAGACCTTATACATCACTACGTTTATATCCATTAAAAACATCTTCTTCCCTAACTTTATTAGGAATAGGTTATACTTAGTATCTATTTTTCTTATTACCTCTTACTACAAAATCTTAACCGTTGATTTCCGTCAATTTAACGATTATAATTTATGGGTGATAAATTATAACCGTTAAATTGACGGAAATCAACGGTTAAGATTTGATAATAGGAGATAATAAAAAAAAAATAGGTAGTAAATATAACATTTCCCATTTTATTATAGTCGGTGTTTTTTTAACTTCCGAAATATTCGAAGTTCTAACTTGCAAATGATGTTATTTCCCCTTTCCACTGCATGGGTTCCCAGAGCACTGAGCAGTACAACGTAATCCATTTCTCTTTATCAAGTAACAAATAACTTCACCCTCTTCATCGATTTCTTTACCTTTCAGCAGAGCAACAATCACAACAACTTCAACAACGAAAGCTTCATTATCATCAGCAACAGATATGGTTAAAGCTATCAGAGTTCATGATCTTGGTGGCCCTCAGGTTAGGTCCCTTTCGCTTTCACTTTCACTTTCTGCTTCTCACTCACGTGCCCTTTGATTATTCTTTCTCATATAACAAAAATGAAATGATGAATTGTTGTAGTTGTGTGTGGCACGTGCTTCCCTTGCTTATTAAGTTTCTTTGTAATTGAATTGATGACAGGTTCTGAAGTGGGAGGATGTGGAAATTGGAGAGCCAAAAGAAGGGGAGATTCGTGTGAGGAACAAAGCAATTGGGGTTAATTTTATTGATGTCTACTTTCGTAAAGGAGTTTATAAAGCCCCCTCTTTACCCTTCACTCCAGGTTTCCTAATTTTGTTTACTTCTATAGGAAAGTTGAATTCTTGAGTCCAATTACTCCATGCAGCAATCAATGTACTATGCGTTATTTAGCTTTATCTAGATTGAATTGTTTGTAATTTCAGCATAGAACAGAATTTGGTTAGGGTTCATTTAACTTCTTCCTATATTTTGTTTCACAAGGACACTAATATTTCACACTCAACGATGTTTTTTGTTTGCATAGCAAGTGAAACACATGAAAGGAGAATGCAAATATTTTTTGCATTCTGCACACACCATTGTTTTGAATTGCGGTTGTGGTCAGTAGGATATATATGTAGGATTGATCCTACCAGTTCCACACGTAAAGTTGTACAATGTTTAAGTGTTCAATTGCAATTTTAACAAACTTGATTCATTGATATTCATATATCTAATTGTTCCTTTTTTGCTATTGGAGAAGTAAGTGTAATTTTTTTGAACTAAATTTTCTTGTTACATTAATTTGCAACAATAACACAAACATGTGGCAAGGACAAACCCCATGATCACCAAATAAGGCAACAATGCCCAACAAATAGTCTCAACATAATCAGCATAATAAAAGCGGAAAACATAACAGAAAATCCAGCAAGACAGCATATCAGAATATCAGCTACATGAGTAACATTACCTGATCCTGATCCCCAAACGTGGGGTGAGATCTCTAACAAGAAATCTCAGTAAGACAAGGGGTCTCACTCCACCCCAAGCTCACTTACATGTGTAATATAAGTTCTAAAACAGTATTACAGTATAAGTTCCAAAATCATGCGATGCAGCAATTAATCATGTCATGTGTGCTTTCAAATCTACTGGCCAGAGAAATGTAGGAATACGTCTATGCCTACATGAGTACATGGATACTACCTGCACCTCACCCACATGCTTCTCCATCTTGTATGTACTACATACTCAGGATTGCCGTCTAGGTGGACACCACATGCATATCATAATGCTCATTACATATAAACAGCTCAACAGCATTTCCAAAATAATCAAAGCATGTAACACAGCATGCATAAACCCATCCCCATGGGACATGGTGGAACATCAAAATGGCTAAACCGAGGACACGAAAGCTTACCTTGCAAGCTAGCTATCCAAGCCAAGAGTCCAACCACTCACTAGTCCTCAAACAGCAGTATCACAATCTGATATGGACCATATATCATGTCAATATTAATGCACAACATGCATACACTTAAAGACTACGCCTTTCCTTTACGTTTTACGTCTTAAGGCTCCCATCAAAGCCATAAGCCCTTAATCGTATGATTCTGACTTAGTCCTTTTATTACAGAAGTTCAACTTCCTTAAACTAGGGTCCACACACACCCCATAGCTTACTGTTCATACAGTAAAGCTACTGTCTGCGCAGAACCCAGGATATCCGGATATCAGAAGGGGCATATCCGGATATGCCATATCCGGATATCACTCTGGACATATCCGGATATGTCATATCCGGATACCCAGATCCCATATCCGGATATCAATATCCGGATACCATATCCGGATACTGATATCCGGATATCTGTTCGACAAATATCCGGATATCTCACGACAGAATGCAGTTTCTGCATTTCGTGAATATCCATCCCAAAGGTCCAACTTTTAACACATGTACACGTTAAAGCATGCATCTTTTAGCATATACAAGTTCATTTAGGCGTTGGTTACTTCATTTTAACTTTTTACATGCCAAGACACCAACTTTAAGCATAATAAACTCATGATCATGGTGAGGTAACTTACCAAAGTTCAAAACAGAGGCAAGGTATGCTCTTGGAGCTCTCCCAAGGTTCCTCACACTCAGCCTAAGTAGGAGCACGAAAATGGCACTTCAAGGTGGGTTCTTGCACCACAAGAAGGCACTTTGAAGCTTACAATGACTACCACAAGGTAGCCATCACTAAAGCTCCAAGCTCATGCTCACTAACCTCACACACAGCAACTCAACATACAGAAACTACCACCTCACACACTCACAAGGCCACTCACAAGTGTTTACAAGAAGGAGAATGTGGAGGAATTCAAGAAAGGTAGCAACTTGGTGGTTTCTCCCAAGCAAATGACCAAGGAGGAAGGGAGGAGGAAGGGGAAGGCAGCTGCAGCCTTCAAGTCACGTAGGAAAATGAGGCACCTAGGGTTTTGTGCCTTAGTGTGCCTATTTATAGGCACATGGTCACTAATCGCGCAGTATTAGCCTTAATCGCAAAGTAAAAGATCTTGATCCCAAACTTCGGATTCTAGACCTACGCATTTTTCTAAGATTTGTCATATTTTTATTTTATTTTTCGGAGCACCTTTCCGGTACGCGCTTTTCCATAGCCAGTATCAGTTCTGGCATCAGATTACGTCATTTTGACTTGAAACTTGTTTTACAAGTCCTACATAATATTCTAGTAATTATCATGCATTCGTTATAATTTTCCGGGATACTTTTCCGGTACGCATTTATACCGAGTAGCAGAACCGGTATCTGCGCTTTTCTTCCGAAAAGCGACTTTCAGCATTTTTACCCATTCATTATAATTATTTAAGCCCAATAATAATTATTAAGGTCAATTATGGAATTATTTCCTAATTATCATAATTAATTCGCTAATTACCTTAATTCGCGGTGCGGGTTCTTACATTCACCCCACCTTTTTAAGGATTTTGTCCTCAAAATCAGAAACATACCTGTCTCGAAAGTCGGGATACTGTCGGAGAAGCTCATCCTCTCGCTCCCAGGTACACTCCTCAGGAGTTCTTCCTGACCATTGCACTTTGACCATCGGAATGATCTTGCTCCTCTACTGCTTCTCGCCACGATCGAGAATCTTGAGTGGTCCGACGGGAGTCTTTAGGTTCTCCCGAACCCCCACATCATCCGGTTGCACCACGTGCGAAGGATCTGCTATGTACTTTCGAAGCTGAGACACGTGAAACACGTCGTGGATGTTGGCGAGGTTCGGAGGTAAGGCGAGTCGATAGGCAACTGGTCCTACTCTACCAAGGATCTGGTAGGGCCCTATGAATCGCGGGCTCAACTTCCTCACGCCGAGTGCCCGTCCAACACCGGTGACAGGTGAAAGTTTCACAAACACGTGCTCACCCTCACTGAACTCCAGTGGTCGATGCTTGACATCGTAGTAGCTCTTCTGACGATTCTGCGCCTGCTTCAACTTTTCCCTGATCATTTGGATCTGTAGGGTAGTATCTTGGACAAAGTCCAAGCCGAAAAGCTCTTTATCTCCAACCTCAGACCAGCAAGTAGGAGTCCGACACCTCCTACCATACAGCGCCTCGTAGGGGGCCATGCCCAGACTAGCATGAAAACTGTTGTTGTATGAAAATTCAACCAACGGAAGGTACCTATCCCATGCAGAACCCTGCTCCAACGTGCAAGCTCTCAACATGTCCTCCAATGTCTGGATGGTCCGCTCAGTCTGTCCGTCAGTCTGAGGGTGATAGGCGGTACTCAATCTCAACTGCGTACCAAAAGCCTCCTGCAGCGCCTCCCAGAACCGAGATGTGAACTTCGGGTCCCTATCACTGATGATACTCTCGGGCACCCCGTGAAGCCTCACAATCTCGCGGACATATAGCTTGGCCAACTGCTCTGTAGTGAAGCTCACCTTCACTGGAAGAAAATGGGCAGACTTGGTCAATCTGTCCACAATGACCCAGATAGAGTCATAACCAGCCTGAGTTTTAGGCAATCCCACCACGAAGTCCATGGAAATACTCTCCCACTTCCACTGTGGAATCTCAAGAGGTTGAAGTTTACCAGACGATTTCTGGTGCTCGATCTTCACTTTCTGGCAAATAAGGCATTTGGACACGTAGACCGCTATGTCCTTCTTCATGCCCGGCCACCAAAAATTCCTCTTTAAGTCCTGGTACATTTTTGTGGCACCAGGGTGAATAGTAAACCGGCCCTTATGAGCCTCTGCCATAACCTCTTCGGTCAATGGCCCTCGAGGAATAATAATCCTCTTTTGGAACAGCAGCAATCCATCCTCGTTCCAAGACACACCGTCCTGGTTCTTTACGTAATCAAGGCACTCTCTTTGTACTTGCGCCTCTTTGATCTTTTCCATCAGCTCATTAATCACTTCTGCTGTTTCTAACTCAAGCAGTGCACCCCCAAACAAGGAGTTCACTCTCAAGTCTCTGAACTTCTCGATCACCTCGTAGTCGTTCATCATTAAACTGGATAAGCTCACGGATTTCCGACTCAAAGCATCGGCTACCACATTGGCCTTGCCAGGGTGATACCTCAACTCAAAGTCGTAGTCCTTCAAAAACTCCATCCATCTACGCTGTCTCATGTTCAACTCCTTCTGGTCAAACAGATACTTCAGGCTCTTGTGATCACTGAATACAGCAAACTTCATGCCAAACAGGTAATGCCTCCAAATCTTGAAAGCAAAAACAATGGCTGCCAACTCCAAGTCGTGAGTCGGGTAGTTCTCCTCATGAGGTTTCAACTGTCTTGAAGCGTAAGCAACAGCTTTCCCTTTCTGCATCAACACACAGCCTAGTCCTTTACCAGAGGCATCGCAGTATAATTCGAATTGCTCCGCAGGATCAGGAAGGACTAACACAGGAGCAGTAGTCAGTCTCTCCTTCAACTCCTGGAAACACTCCTCACACTCATGTGTCCACACGAATGGAGTCTCCTTTCGGGTAAGGCGAGTCATCGGTAGCACCATCTTGGAAAATCCTTCTATGAACCTCCGATAGTACCCGGCCAAACCCAAGAAGCTTCTCACTTCTGTAACCGTCTTGGGCCTCTCCCAGTCCATCACGGCCTCAATCTTGTTAGGATCAACTGCAACTCCATTAGCAGAAATCACATGACCCAGAAATTTCACCGCCTTGTGCCAAAACTCGCATTTTGACGGCTTCGCATAGAGCTTCTTCTCTTTTAGCACTTGCAACACAATCTTCAAGTGCTCGGTATGCTCCTCCTCCGTCTTGGAGTAGATCAAGATGTCGTCAATGAAGACGATCACAAACTGATCCAGGTACGGCTGGAAGATTCTGTTCATGTAGTCCATAAAAACTGCGGGTGCATTGGTGAGTCCAAACGGGATCACCAAGTACTCGTAGTGCCCGTACCTCGAGCGAAATGCTGTCTTTGGGACATCCTCCGGCTTAACCCGTATCTGATGATAACCGGACCGGAGATCAATCTTGGAATAGACGCAAGCACCCCTGAGCTGATCCAGCAAATCATCTATGCGTGGAAGAGGATACTTGTTCTTGATTGTCACCTTGTTCAACTGCCTGTAGTCGGTGCACAACCGCATGGTCCCATCTTTCTTTTTAACAAAAATGACCGGTGCTCCCCAGGGAGACACACTCGGCCGAATAAAATCTTTTGCTGAAAGCTCCTCGATATGCTTCTTCAGCTCCGCCAACTCTGGTGGCGACATCCGGTATGGAGCCAACGATATAGGCCCCACACCAGGCAATAGGTCGATGGAGAACTCTATCTCCCTCTGTGGTGGAAACTCAGGAATCTCCTCAGGAAACACCTCGAGGAACTCCTTCACCACAGGAATGCCAGTGAGATCCTCCTGTGTCCCACTCACCAAACCTCCCAACATGACATAGCCAAATGCCCCTGCTCTCAAGGCCCTCCTCGCCTGCAGGACTGAAATGAACGGTGAGGAACTGGCTGTGGACCCACCCGGAGACATCACCACTTTCTTGGCACAGCAATCAATCATTGCGCAGTTTCTGGACAACCAATCCATGCCCAAAATAATCTGAAGGTTGGCCATCGGTAATCCTATCAGATCTACCGAGAAGTCACGGCCATCCCACTGAAACGCTACATCGCGATGAACAGTGGAGGTCAAACATTTTTCTCCGGTGGCGGTGGTAACCCGCATCGGTGGAGAAAGCACATCACTGGGCAACTCAAGCCCCACAGCAATAGGGGTAGCAACAAAAGAGTGCGTTGCCCCTGAATCAAATAACACATCAACAGTTGATCCACCAATGGTAACAGTACCTCTGACCAGGTTCGGAGCTCTGTCCGACTGCTGACGATCAAGTTTGTAGACTCGTCCGGTAGTAGGTGGCACGGCTGGTGCCCCAGTAGGAACCATCTGCAATGGCACAGCCTGCACTGCAGCAACTCTCGCCGTCGGGCAATCTCTGGAATAGTGGCCCTCCTTGCCACACTGGAAGCATATCAGCTGCCCGGTAGAGCACGGCCCAAAATGTGACTTCCCGCATCCCGAACATCTGGGAGCAGGAGGTCTAGCGGCGTTCCCCGGAGTAGCAGTCTTTCTAAACTGGTTTGGCGCTTGCTTAGCCGCCATCTGCTTGCCCTTGCCCTTGTTCGCAAAATTTTTACTCTTCCAGGGAGTGGAACCGCCGGTACCCTGTGGTACCTCCATCTTGGCCTTCTTGGCCTTACTCGTGCTGTAGAAGTCCTCAATATCACGACACTGCTGGACCAGTGTCCCAAAATCTCTGGATGCAGACCCAGCTAAGTAACCAGCAATATCCTCATTAAGTCCCCTGCGGAACTTAGCAGCCAAGAATGTAGGAGTAGGCCTCGCCATCCTGAAGTGTGAAAACTTCACCAGCTCATTAAATTTGGCCAGGTACTCGTCGACAGACAACGAGCCCTGAACCAACCGGTCAAACTCCCCCTGCTTCCTCTCCTGTGAGTCGTAAGGGAAGTACTGACCCAGGAAGCTCTCCTCGAAGAATGGCCACGTCATCACATGGCCCTGCATCTCGTAGACCTGAGAAAGGTTGGTCCACCACTCATGGGCCTCGCCCTCCAGCATATAAGTGGCGAACAACAGCTTCTGCGGATCGGTGCACTGCATGATCCGGAAAATCTTGTCTAGCGCCTGAAGCCATCTAGCAGCAGCAATGGGATCATACGATCCGTCGAATGAAGGTGGCTTATGCTTGCGGAAAGCATTCAGCCGGCGATCGATCTCGTCACGATCCTCAGCAAGTACGGGGATAGTCTGCATAGCCCCCGTCAAGTGACTACCCTCACCCATCTGGCTCTGGGTGTCCTCCTGTTGACTAGGCGGAGGTGGAGGCGGTGGCGGCGGTGGAGGTGGTGGAGGACCCTGGCCCGCAGCAGGACCAGCCCTCAACTCCTCCAACATGACCCTCATCATAGTCATGTTGGCCAACCGGTTCTCCTCCAGAACCTCTGCCGTGGTTTGCCGGTTCGCATCTCGAATTGCGTCCAGCATCGCCCGGTTTGCCAGCCTCGTGGCTTCCTGGTCGGCTAGTCGGGCCGCCTGCATCTCGGCCAATGCAGCCAGGACAGGATCCGTCTGATCCTCGCTCGTACTCGTGTTCCTCCTTGGTGGTACCATGACTCTGCACAAGTTACACAAAGAATGAGTTGATCAGACCCACGCCATGTGGTCACACATGCATTATCATAACACACACCAGTCAGAGAGAACACAAAGTAGACACGCAACGACTCATCCTAAGTTATTGCTATACATACAGGCTTTTCCCTAGAAAGTGCTCTGATACCATAAAATGTAACAGCCCGTGTTAACCCGGATTGTTAACACACTATCGTATTAAGCCACGCTTAATTAAAATGCGGAATAACTTTTTCTTTAATTCAATTATGACGTCATTAACTTAACCAACTTGATTACTTAATCATTTTCATAAAAATACTGCCTGTATGTAAATTGCAAGACAACTAACTGAATACCTCGTACATAAATATAATGTGTGTATCTAGAACCGCAGGACTACACATGCAGCCTGGGTCAAAATCCTGATACATTAATTACAACATCGAATTAAAAGAACAATAACACAAACATGTGGCATGGACAAACCCCATGCTCACCAAATAAGGCAACAATGCCCAACAAATAGTCTCAACATAATCAGCATAATAAAAGCGGAAAACATAACAGCAAATCCAGCAAGACAGCATATCAGAATATCAGCTCAACTCTGGCCTCCTGCCACCTGAGCCCTCAACATTACCTGATCCTGAAATAAGCGTCCCCAAACGTGGGGTGAGATCTCTAACAAGAAATCTCAGTAAGACAAGGGGTCCTCAAGGAGTCTCCACCCCAAGCTCACTTACATGTGTAATATAAGTTCTAAAACAGTATTACAGTATAAGTTCCAAAATCATGCGATGCAGCAATTAATCATGTCATGTGTGCTTTCAAATCTACTGGCCAGAGAAATGTAGGAATACGTCTATGCCTACATGAGTACATGGATACTACCTGCACCTCACCCACATGCTTCTCCATCTTGTATGTACTACATACTCAGGATTGCCGTCTAGGTGGACACCACATGCATATCATAATGCTCATTACATATAAACAGCTCAACAACATTTCCAAAATAATCAAAGCATGTAACACAGCATGCATAAACCCATCCCCATGGGACATGGTGGAACATCAAAATGGCTAAACCGAGGACACGAAAGCTTACCTTGCAAGCTAGCTATCCAAGCCAAGAGTCCAACCACTCACTAGTCCTCAAACAGCAGTATCACAATCTGATATGGACCATATATCAAGTCAATATTAATGCACAACATGCATACACTTAAAGACTACGCCTTTCCTTTACGTTTTACGTCTTAAGGCTCCCATCAAAGCCATAAGCCCTTAATCGTATGATTCTGACTTAGTCCTTTTATTACAGAAGTTCAACTTCCTTAAACTAGGGTCCACACACACCCCATAGCTTACTGTTCATACAGTAAAGCTACTGTCTGCGCAGAACCCAGGATATCCGGATATCAGAAGGGGCATATCCGGATATGCCATATCCGGATATCACTCTGGACATATCCGGATATGTCATATCCGGATACCCAGATCCCATATCCGGATATCAATATCCGGATACCATATCCGGATACTGATATCCGGATATCTGTTCGACAAATATCCGGATATCTCACGACAGAATGCAGTTCCTGCATTTCGTGAATATCCATCCCAAAGGTCCAACTTTTAACACATGTACATGTTAAAGCATGCATCTTTAAGCATATACAAGTTCATTTAGGCGTTGGTTACTTCATTTTAACTTTTTACATGCCAAGACACCAACTTTAAGCATAATAAACTCATGATCATGGTGAGGTAACTTACCAAAGTTCAAAACAGAGGCAAGGTATGCTCTTGGAGCTCTCCCAAGGTTCCTCACACTCAGCCTAAGTAGGAGCACGAAAATGGCACTTCAAGGTGGGTTCTTGCACCACAAGAAGGCACTTTGAAGCTTACAATGACTACCACAAGGTAGCCATCACTAAAGCTCCAAGCTCATGCTCACTAACCTCACACACAACAACTCAACATACAGAAACTACCACCTCACACACTCACAAGGCCACTCACAAGTGTTTACAAGAAGGAGAATGTGGAGGAATTCAAGAAAGGTAGCAACTTGGTGGTTTCTCCCAAGCAAATGACCAAGGAGGAAGGGAGGAGGAAGGGGAAGGCAGCTGCAGCCTTCAAGTCACGTAGGAAAATGAGGCACCTAGGGTTTTGTGCCTTAGTGTGCCTATTTATAGGCACATGGTCACTAATCGCGCAGTATTAGCCTTAATCGCAAAGTAAAAGATCTTGATCCCAAACTTCGGATTCTAGACCTACGCATTTTTCTAAGATTTTTCATATTTTTATTTTATTTTTCGGAGCACCTTTCCGGTACGCGCTTTTCCATAGCCAGTATCAGTTATGGCATCAGATTACGTCATTTTGACTTGAAACTTGTTTTACAAGTCCTACATAATATTCTAGTAATTATCATGCATTCGTTATAATTTTCCGGGATACTTTTCCGGTACGCATTTATACCGAGTAGCAGAACCGGTATCTGCGCTTTTCTTCCGAAAAGCGACTTTCAGCATTTTTACCCATTCATTATAATTATTTAAGCCCAATAATAATTATTAAGGTCAATTATGGAATTATTTCCTAATTATCATAATTAATTCGCTAATTACCTTAATTCGCGGTGCGGGTTCTTACATTCACCCCACCTTTTTAAGGATTTTGTCCTCAAAATCAGAAACATACCTGTCTCGCAAGTCGGGATATTGTCGGAGAAGCTCATCCTCTCGCTCCCAGGTACACTCCTCAGGAGTTCTTCCTGACCATTGCACTTTGACCATCGGAATGATCTTGCTCCTCTACTGCTTCTCGCCACGATCGAGAATCTTGAGTGGTCCGACGGGAGTCTTTAGGTTCTCCCGAACCCCCACATCATCCGGTTGCACCACGTGCGAAGGATCTGCTATGTACTTTCGAAGCTGAGACACGTGAAACACGTCGTGGATGTTGGCGAGGTTCGGAGGTAAGGCGAGTCGATAGGCAACTGGTCCTACTCTACCAAGGATCTGGTAGGGCCCTATGAATCGCGGGCTCAACTTCCTCACGCCGAGTGCCCGTCCAACACCGGTGACAGGTGAAAGTTTCACAAACACGTGCTCACCCTCACTGAACTCCAGTGGTCGATGCTTGACATCGTAGTAGCTCTTCTGACGATTCTGCGCCTGCTTCAACTTTTCCCTGATCATTTGGATCTGTAGGGTAGTATCTTGGACAAAGTCCAAGCCGAAAAGCTCTTTATCTCCAACCTCAGACCAGCAAGTAGGAGTCCGACACCTCCTACCATACAGCGCCTCGTAGGGTGCCATGCCCAGACTAGCATGAAAACTGTTGTTGTATGAAAATTCAACCAACGGAAGGTACCTATCCCATGCAGAACCCTGCTCCAACGTGCAAGCTCTCAACATGTCCTCCAATGTCTGGATGGTCCGCTCAGTCTGTCCGTCAGTCTGAGGGTGATAGGCGGTACTCAATCTCAACTGCGTACCAAAAGCCTCCTGCAGCGCCTCCCAGAACCGAGATGTGAACTTCGGGTCCCTATCACTGATGATACTCTCGGGCACCCCGTGAAGCCTCACAATCTCGCGGACATATAGCTTGGCCAACTGCTCTGTAGTGAAGCTCACCTTCACTGGAAGAAAATGGGCAGACTTGGTCAATCTGTCCACAATGACCCAGATAGAGTCACAACCAGCCTGAGTTTTAGGCAATCCCACCACGAAGTCCATGGAAATACTCTCCCACTTCCACTGTGGAATCTCAAGAGGTTGAAGTTTACCAGACGGTTTCTGGTGCTCGATCTTCACTTTCTGGCAAATAAGGCATTTGGACACGTAGACCGCTATGTCCTTCTTCATGCCCGACCACCAAAAATTCCTCTTTAAGTCCTGGTACATTTTTGTGGCACCAGGGTGAATAGTAAACCAGCCCTTATGAGCCTCTGCCACAACCTCTTCGGTCAATGGCCCTCGAGGAATAATAATCCTCTTCTGGAACAGCAGCAATCCATCCTCGTTCCAAGACACACCGTCCTGGTTCTTTACGTAATCAAGGCACTCTCTTTGTACTTGCGCCTCTTTGATCTTTTCCATCAGCTCATTAATCACTTCTGCTGTTTCTAACTCAAGCAGTGCACCCCCAAACAAGGAGTTCACTCTCAAGTCTCTGAACTTCTCGATCACCTCGTAGTCGTTCATCATTAAACTGGATAAGCTCACGGATTTCCGACTCAAAGCATCGGCTACCACATTGGCCTTGCCAGGGTGATACCTCAACTCAAAGTCGTAGTCCTTCAAAAACTCCATCCATCTACGCTGTCTCATGTTCAACTCCTTCTGGTCAAACAGATACTTCAGGCTCTTGTGATCACTGAATACAGCAAACTTCATGCCAAACAGGTAATGCCTCCAAATCTTGAAAGCAAAAACAATGGCTGCCAACTCCAAGTCGTGAGTCGGGTAGTTCTCCTCATGAGGTTTCAACTGTCTTGAAGCGTAAGCAACAGCTTTCCCTTTCTGCATCAACACACAGCCTAGTCCTTTACCAGAGGCATCGCAGTATAATTCGAATTGCTCCGCAGGATCAGGAAGGACTAACACAGGAGCAGTAGTCAGTCTCTCCTTCAACTCCTGGAAACACTCCTCACACTCATGTGTCCACACGAATGGAGTCTCCTTTCGGGTAAGGCGAGTCATCGGTAGCACCATCTTGGAAAATCCTTCTATGAACCTCCGATAGTACCCGGCCAAACCCAAGAAGCTTCTCACCAAAATAAGTAACACTAATATGTTAACACCCAAAAGACATAGTATCAACAAAAAAAAAATGGATTAAATTTTTTTTAAGGACCACAAAAAATGTTGTCTGAACGAGATTTGAATGCAACTTAATCAAATAAGCATGTATAAGTCATATTTTTTGCTTACATTGCAACAAATGCATATAAGCAGAATCAAAGCAACTACACTAATCTCTGAGATAGACTTTTATTTATTGTAATCACATTTAAAAAATAATAATAAATTAATTATTATTTGCAAGGATTTGTGTCGTTAGTATTTAGAATTTTACAAATTTGTATTTACAAAAATTAAAATCAAATTTAAGAATTTAATTATAAAAGAAAAATGATGAAATTTTAATTTTAAAAGAAAAAGAAACTACAACGGCCTACACAATTGAACATTAAACTATCCAAGTTAGACTCATTTTCATTGCACAACATCTAGAGCAATCTTCTTGGAAGTTGGTTCTCCAACATTTGAATATCTGAACATATACATTTGCTGGTCAAGCTTAAGCATTAGTGCTTCCGGATTCAGAAGATCGACATTTTCCATGAAATAAAGCAGAGAGCATCCATCAACAAACAACATCCAAGTCAGGTCCTTGTTGTCATTGTAGCTTCCAATTGCATCCTCTCTGAACAACTTCTTCAATTCCTCAATGTTATCTTCAATCCTTTTGTGCAAAAGTTTTGCTCCTCCATTGGTATCTTGATTGGTTTTTCTACTCTATTCTTCAACAAATGTTGATGTCCATAAATACTGTATTCTTGAAGGTAATACTCACAAGATCTTTTAGTGTTCCAACTTCATTATGGAACATTATTGGTCGTGTCCCAGAATAATTTCTAGCAAAATCACTCCAATATCATAGACATCATTCTTGTCTGCATCCTTTATCCTGCAGAAATAATTAATGCAAGCTAAAATGAATGACATGAGGCAATGCAGACACATAACCTATGATATAGAAAGAAACAAAAACATTCATTATAATGCACTCTATGTCAAAACATTTAATTCTGTGTCATGTTCAATTTGCTACATAACCCAAGAAAAGTTCCACCTTAGAAACTCTTTTGAGTGTTTAGATGACAATGCATACTTTCTTAGTAGCTAAGTTTAGGTTCAATCACAATCTCAGGAGTTATTTTTTTTTACCTTGCATGGAAATTTCCTTTTAATCCAGGTGAAGTTCCATTGCTGACCTGAAAGTTGTGTATAAAACAAGAAAAATCAGAAACAAGTGAAGATATAGTAATAGCATATAAACAAATATTTTATCCATTTACCATTCTTTTGTTTTCAGCTGAGAGTGGAAGATTATAACTGCTATTTTAACATTATGATTATTTTCCAAAAAAAAATATCTGTTATCTTCAAATTATCTGAATATAGTCCAGGAACTATCCTTGTGTGCAAAAATTGAATGCCTTTGACCACTCCAATTGCAGCTGTTATTCTCTGTGACCAAGAAAGCTTGTCCCCAGAAGATCCTACTGAAAGTAAATGTTAGAGGTGATACTCATTTCCTTGTAGGTGAAACTGAAAATAAGGAAAGTTTAGCAAGAACTAGTTCAGTGTACTAAATCTTTGAAATTTATGGTACAAGAACATTAGATAGAAGACTTTGATGGAAAATTTTCCTTACCGGGTGAAGCTAGTGTCTACCTCTGTCAGGAGGATTTTTTTCAGAACATCCCATATTTTTTTTTTCAGAATATAAAATGCTCATACAGCATTGTTGGCAAATTCTGCAGCTCTCTGCCTCATCATCCCCATCACAGCAGCTCTTCTACGCGAATCAGACTATTGCTGCATCCTCCTTAAATGTTCTTTTAAATCTCTGTTTAACCCAAAAAGAAAATGTTATACATACATAATCTATAAACAGAGTAACTTGAGTAAATGGCCATGGCTGACCCACAAACCTGCAACGTGGTATATGGCACTTGGATTCTTTGCAAGCACGGGCATGAAGTTGAAGCAAATACCACATTCTCTTGCAAGGAACACAACTTCTGGAAGCATGTGTTTTTTTGCACTGTTTCCAATGACGGAAAAGGCTCTTCAACTTGCGACAATTTGGACATTGGCAAGAGGGACATTGGGATGCATGCACAAGAAGACCAAGCATTTTTCGTGACTGTAAATTACGAAATCCACTTGTATCAGATCTTATATAGAAAGTTGCAATATCATGTCATAACTATAAAGAATTTAATAATAATCGAAGTATCATCATATGTAATAATACAATGAACCCCGCACCTTCCCTCCCCCAATTTTTTTTAGTTTTTATTTTTTATCGGTTCAATGGTAATTATCATAAAAGATTCAACAAAGTTAACATTGACTGCCGACTACCTAGGGGATACAGCTTTTTTTGTTGCTGCTGTTGTCATTGATAATCATCAAATATATGAACCTTAACAACAAACATGTTCTGCATATATATGAAATTCAAGAAAAATTCCTAATTCTTATGCTCAAATTCACATTATATAATTTTATATGTTTTACATGTTAGAAAATATAAATGGAAGCAACTCTTTTTCATGCTCAAATTTCAAAACATATGAATCAATTACTGCTTTAATTGACATGCAATATAACCGAGTGAGATACAGGCAGGGTAATTGAAATGGACATGTACACGAACAAATAAAATTTTATACAATACCAGTGGTACTCGAAGTTGCCTTGCTTTTTTGGTCTGAGCATCGCGATCTGCTATTGAAGGATGATTTGTCAACTTATGAGGATGAATAGTACCTCCATCCTTTTGGTAACAGGCATTGCATACATCATACTCGGGGCAAGCTTCACAATGCCAACCTTGACCAGTTTCTATGTCAAGACCGCATATATTACATGTTATAACAAATGCCGGTGCAGTTGGATTATGAAGATGATAGAGAACCATCATTGAGGAATGCTTGGCCCGTCTTAGCGTGTCATATTGATAATGATTTCCCTGGCAGAGACTCAGAAATGCCTGTCTAGTGTCAAAGAATTCACTCTCAAGAATCTCGTCTTTGTCCTTTGTATCATTAGGTACATCAGTAATTTCAACCTGCAAGAAGACACACGTTACTAAAAAAATTCCAAATCCATTTTTTCTAATTGGCTGCTACCACAAGAATACATTAGGTCAAATTTTGAACTCCATAATTTATCTAACACCTTAGTTCCTCAAAAGTAGAAATTATGCAGATACCAAGGTGATTGACTGCCAAGTGCTAACCAATTTCCAAACAACAATACATAAGAAATGAAATGGTTCATAATCAATCACTTTACATGTCAACAATAAATATGACTGCTTACTCACAGGATAAAGGGTGTGTTTCTCCCTCTGATTAATAGGATGTTGTTCACTCTCTTCACGCTTTAGTTCTGCTTCATAACACCTAAGAGAACATAAATATAATGTTATCAATATACTAAATAACTTTAAATATAGGAGAAAAAAGTAAAACAGAGTGTGTTTGTGTGACAAGCAAAGTTGATTGGTTGAGTTTGTGTTTGTCACGCTTTATCAATATACTAAATATCTTCTAATGGCATGAGGGTGCATGTAAGAGATGTAATATAAAACCATTCTTCACTAACAACTAAAGCTTTTAAGAAAGTTGGTGCATGACAAAGATAATTTCTACCATAGGCTATAATTAAAGCAATAGTGTGATAATATATTAAGGATTTCTCAAATTCCCATCATTAAATCAAACTTAATGTTGATCAACATTAATGTCAGCCTTGGAGTGGACAGAGAAAATTACACAGCAATTCAAGACTCCTTTATCTCTTTTGTTGGAGAAGACACAGTTTAGATAAAGTGAGATTTTTTTAAAAAGATAAAAGTGTGATAATATATTTTTAACACATTTCAATTGACATATTTCATGACAATACAAGAAGATTGAAGAATCCTTACTTGTCACAAATCTGAAAATTCTTGCACCGGTTGCAAACCCAACGGTTGCCAGACACCATTAGAATACAACAATGAGTGCATGCATGCTGCAAATGAACCATGATAAAACCTTCCTTCTTTGGGGAAATGTCTTCACCGAGCTGGAGAAAGATCAAGAGGCTTGTAATAAGAAAACTATTATTTCCACATAAGAAAACCTTATTAAATGCAATTAATCAAGAAGTCATTACTTGTTTGAAGATCTAGTTATATAACACCCAAAAAAATTTAAAGCATGATTGGCAAGGTACTTCATTTACCCAAAAGAACAATAACATTATCTAATGAAGATCTAAAATGTAAACTACCTTCTGCATTAGGAGCATATCTTTTGAGGAGTTTCCAGAAAGATCTGACTGACCAGATGCTTTCAAAGCCATTTTTGTTATAGTCTTTCTAGTTGTTCCTTTCTTATTTTGTTTTCTTCCATCTTCCTCTTGGCGAAGCTGATAAATCAAATCCTCTGCAACCCCAGGCCAGTGGTCACCGTCAAAATATGGGAGCCTTGCAGCTGTAACCTTAGCCCTGCATTCACCAGCAGATTCAAAGAAATGGTCGTATAAGTTGGTGTGATCGGCCACAATATTTTCCTTGGTAGCTTTTCTTAACATGGACAGGTACCTGAAGAAAAATGTTTACAACAAAAACTAGAGTTAGAGATGAATAAACCTTGCATTTTATTTTGTACATGTGAAACAATGAGGCAACTTTTTCTTTCTCTTTTTGTTTATCGCGAGACATAGACTTACCACTCCCTAAGCTTATCAGGTTGTGGAGTTTTCTGAATTTCTGGATGACAATATAAAATATAATCGTCACCCTTTAATGGAGGACATGCCCATATATAGCAGCTTGTAAATCCGCGTTTCTTGCAATACTCAAGGTATCCAATCTAAAAAGAAACAAATTATAATGAAAATTACTCAAATATTTTATAGAATAGAAATTACATGAAGAAAATAAGTCGGAATTTGAATGTCTCCAAGAAAGGGTTCCAAAAGGACATATAGACATTAGACGAGCAAGAAATTAGCAAAAGGTTACCAGAATTTCATGGTAAACAAATGTCCGAAGAGGCTCTCCAGTCACTGTTTTAACCTCAGGCCTAAAATACTTGACAGAGTCCAGATATGAAAGATAAACCCGACGTTGATTGGGAAATTGGCATTCACATCCAAATTCATGAACATACATGGCAAAGAGGCATACTTCCACACCTTCAATCTTCTGAAACAACAAAATTACCTGGAACGGAAATCCAAGGTTATCAAAATTCATGATGAATAATAATTATTCAATTACTAT
>JAVKPL010008470.1:0-33171 GCA_032173675.1 Gastrolobium villosum | reverse complement strand
GGGATTATCAGAGAGAAAATAGAATTCTCTCGCAGTTTACTGCACTTAACACACCACACCGAAACAGTGTCAGGAGAAACAGGACTGTGTTAGACATGGTTAGGTCTATAATGAGTTAGACTCAACTTCCAAAATTGTTTTGGGGATATGCCTTAGACACAGCGGCATAACTTTCTAAATAGGGTACCGTCTAAATCTGTTCAGACCACACCATATAAGATATGGAATGGTAAGAGACCCAACCTGAGTTACCTCAGGGTATGGGGATCGCCGGCTTATGTCAAAGCGTTGGCATCAGACAAGCTTAGTGCTGAGAGTACTAAATGTCTATTTGTGGGTATCCCAAGGTTCTAAGGGATACAGGTTTTATTCAAAGAATGCTGAGTTCCTTGAGAAGGATTTGATCTCTCAAGGAGGCAGTGGGAGTAAGTTTGATCTTGAAGAAGTGCAAGATCCACAAGAACAGATTGAGGAACCCGAGTCTGCTCCGCAGGCGACGTTCTCCAATGGAGAAGTAAACACACAACTCCGTAGATCTACGAGGGTCATCTATCCACCTGAAAGGTACGGGTTTGTGATTGAGAATCAGCAAACTGTTGAGGATGATGAACCAAGTAACTACGAGGAGGCGGTCAAAGATGTTGACTCCTCAAGATGGCTTGAAGCCATGGAATCTGAAATGGATTCGATGTATCAGAACAAGGTCCACCTTGGTTCCTAAACCGCAAGGAATAGTTCCCATCGGTAATAAATGGGTCTTTAAAAGAAAGACTGATGCAGATGGCAACGTTCAGACCTACAAAGCTAGGTTGGTGGCGAAAGGGTATCGTCAAAGACAAGGAGTTGACTATGATGAAACTTTCTCACCAGTTGCCATGATCAAATCTATTAGGATCATGCTTGCAATAGCAGCATACCACGACTATGAAATTTGGCAAATGGATGTCAAGACCGCCTTCTTGAATGGGTTCTTGAAGGAGGAAGTGTACATGACACAACCTGAAGGCTTTGAAAACAAAGATCGGGAGCATATGGTATGCAAACTACAAAGGTCAATATATGGGCTAAAGCAAGCATCAAGGAGTTGGAATATACGTTTTGATGAAGTCGTTAAGAGTAACGGTTTTATCAAGAACGAGGATGAACCTTGTGTTTACAGAAAGGTTAGTGGGAGTAATGTCGTCTTCCTAGTGCTCTATGTAGATGACATATTGCTAATAGGAAATGACATCCCCACATTAAAAATAACGAAAGAGTGGCTTTCAGAAAACTTTACCATGAAGGATTTGGGAGAGGCAGCCTTTATACTCGGTATAAAGATCTATAGAGATAGATCTAAGAGGCTGCTGGGTTTATCTCAATCCACGTACGTTGACAAGATGCTAAAGAGGTTTAGCATGGAAGGGTCGAAAAGGGGTTTTCTTCCTGTCAGTCATGGGGTACACCTATCAAGGGCTATGTGTCCTAAGTCACAGCCTGAGAAGGATCGCATAAGTGGAATTCCATACGCTTCGGCTATTGGATCCATCATGTATGCCATGATATGTACGAGACCAGATGTCTCATATGCTTTAAGCATAACGAGCAGATACCAGTCAGACCCTGGAGAGGGTCACTGGACGGCAGTCAAAACCATCCTTAAATACTTAAGAAGAACTAAGAATGAGTTTCTGGTCTATGGTGGGGTTAATGAGTTAACAGTGAAAGGGTTCACTGATGCCAGCTTTCAGAGTGACAAAGATGACTGCAAGTCACAGTCAGGATTCGTATTCACCTTAAATGGTGGGGCAGTGTCTTGGAAAAGTTCCAAGCAGGAGACAACAGCAGATTCAACGACAGAGGCTGAATACATAGCTGCTTCAGAAGCAGCTAAGGAGGCAGTGTGGATCAAGAAGTTCGTAAATGAACTAAGGGTGGTTCCAAGCGTGGATGAGCCCATACAGTTGTTTTGCGACAACACTGGAGCCATTGCGCAGTCAAAGGAACCTAGGTCTCATCAAAGATCTAAACACGTGCTCCGCAGATATCATTTGATTAGAGAAATCATTGATAGGAATGATGTAAAAATGGATTATGTTCCCACAGACGATAACCTGGCCGATTCTCTGACAAAGGCTGTTTCTCAGAGAAAACATGATAGTCATTATGAGGCTTTGGGCATACGACTTAGGTCTGATTGGCTCTAGGCCAAGTGGGAGCTTGTTAGCATATGGGTGTCCTAGAGACAATCTTTTGATTAAATAAAGGACTCTAGATGTAGAACTTTGTTTGTCGCAAATAAATGAAAGCGCTATTTATTCAGTTTCATATTGTGTCTCGATATTACTGTTAATATTATATGAACGAACTGGATAAACCCCTTGGAATAGAACAGGTATCTCTTTAGTATCTGTGATGAGATCACGATAATGAGGATTCAAGGATATTGCATGTTTATTCCTAATTATATGTTCCTAGTCTAGAGACACTGAGTTTGGGGATCAGTGATCTCGAGTAAAGACTAGTACGACTTATCTACTTGTATATGGATACAAGGTAAAGACCTCATGAGCTGCAGATATGGAGATATCTTAGCTAAAGTCGTGGGTGGACCTATAAGAGTATAGCTCGCACTGAACAGACCCAAAAAGAGACTCTATGAGGAAATCTCACAGATAGTGTCATTAGAATAATCTCTTTATGTTTGGGTATGTCTTTCCTTAGACCAGAAGTTATTACCTAGACTGTGTTCTTGAAGGCATGTTTTGATTGTATGCCTCGTCTGCCTGAAACATGGAGACTCATAGGTATACTGTTGGGCGTGTCCTTAAAGGGCACAGGGCTAGGGTAATAAGCTGAAGGAATTCGTCAAATCTCTGTGAGAGATTAGGTTATCTGTAAACCGAAGAAATCGGGATGACATTTACAGGGACTCGGGAATCTATGCATAGTAAAAGAGATCATGAGATGATCTGCCTTTTGAATTTAGAATTTGAATTTCGAAATTCGAATTTTGAATTTGAAATTTGAAATTTGACTTTGAATGTTTGAACGTTTGAATTCAAGTGTTTGAATAATTTGAATTGGTTTTGAAAAGTTGTTTCATAACAAAAGGATAAGACAGGATCTTATTGGAGCATATTCCTTGGATCAAGAAGCATCTTTGGAAGCACTTCCTTGGCTGTTTGGTGCGCAAGTTTAAGTGATAAGAATGTCATCTTATCACTTAAAACAAACCTCCATTCAGATTTGGTGGTTGAGGGAATCAGTGGGTGAGTTGATTCTAATTTTGAATGCAACTACTCAATATATTTGGACCCTTTCTAGGGCTGAATTATGCGCATGAAAAGTATATACTATATGATAGTTTATGAATTTAAGTTTAAATTATTTTGAACTTAATTTCATGTGGATAAGATTGGAGGTTGTTGGCAAAATTTGTTTTGCAACAGCTCCACCTTATCCTCCCTAATCCATGCGCAAAATTCAAATGTTTTTGAAATTTTGTTTTCATTTTGAATGATTTAAAATCCCTCCTCCTCTCCAAGTGTGCGCATGACTTGTTCCTCACCTTAGGGTTTTGTGAAAACCTAGCCAACTCTCCTCCATCTATGCACCATTCTGTAGGGTAGCTCACTACACCTTTCCAAACAGAATACCTAGCCTCCACCTTCACCACTTGTGCGCATAGCAAGCCTCACTGTGGTGTTCTTCTGGTGGCTTTCAAGAAAGGGTTCTTGCATCATTGACGAACGGTGGTGTGGATCACCATTAGAGGGTTTGAACCCTTCAAGCCTGACATCTGATCTCCCTGACTGATCAGGCCAAAAACAAGGTAACATCATGCTGTCTTAAAGCATGAACCTATGTGTGCATGTATGTTCCGCAGTAAAAATTTTGTTTTACACCTTACATGCATCGGCCTTCAGAGGCCAGTTTACTTTCAAAATACTCATTGTTTTAGTACTTAATGAGCCACTGTTTCTGCATAAAATAACCACCATATTGATGTTCAAAAACCACTATTTATGCCACTGTTTTAATGTCCAAAAATCATGATTTATGCCACTGTTTTAATCACCATTTATGCCACTGTTTTAATGTTCAAAAATCACTACTTATGCCACTGTTTTGATGTGCAAATATCACCACTAATGCCACTGTTTTAATGATCAAATGTTACCATTCATGCCACTGTTTTGATGTGCAAATAACACTACTTATGCCACTGTTTTGATGTTCAAATGCCACTGTTTATGTCACTGTTTTAACGTTCAAATGCCACTGTTTCTGCCACTGTCTAATGCCACTGTTCTGCCACTGTTTTGAGGTCCAAGATGTCACTGTTCTGTTTTAAAATGGTCACTGTTTCTGCTGTAAGGTGTTACTGTTTTCCTGCTGTAAAACGTCACTGTTTCTGCCCACTGTTTTTAAGGAAACGTCACTGTTTCTGCCCACTATTTTTAAGAACAAACGTCACTGTTTTCTGCTGTAAAACATTGTTGTATGCTCACTGTTTTTCTGCTGTAAAACACTGCTGTAAAACACTGTTTTCCACTGTAAAACGCTGCTGTATGCTCACTATTTCTGCTGTAAATCGCCGCTGTAAGTGATTGGTTGTAATTGATTTAGGTGCGCTTAAGAAGTGAGATATTTCGCTGCTGTTTGGTATTGTTTAAGGCACACAAGGTAAGTGTCAGGCGATATTACCTAATGTGACTATTGACTACTGGTATAAAGTTGTGACATGATGCTCCATATTCCGTAAAAGTATTATGTTCCTTATGATGAAAGAAAACTGCCAAAATGTGCCGTGATGGCTATGGAAGTGTGCCGTGATGGCCATATGATTATGAGGTAAAGTTGTTATGTGGCAGCATAACGTATATGAAAAGTATATGTGCCGTGATGGCTATATGAAAAGTATATAAGCATGCACCTTACATCATACCGCATTTTTATACTTTTGAGTGTGAAAGCATAGCATGGCATGCATGTACCAAGATCATATAGGCCTTGTTTTTAGAATAGTTATGTACAGGACCATGTGTTTGAGCAAGCATCATATAGGCATCCCTAAGGTACCAGGGTATGGACACTTGGCATCAGTCCGCATAGGCCCACAGTTGGAATCCACAAGGAGCTCAGGTGCCAAGGTATATTTGATTCCACTATGAAGTGCGCGCACGACGGTGCTAAAAGCGCAAAGGAAATGCGTTATAAACGTTATATACGCAATATATATGAATATGATGAAAAGGAAAAAGGAAAAGGAACAAGGATATGTTGAAGTGACTGTTTATGATTTTGTGCCTAGTTAATACTGTTATATTATTGGTTTTGTTGCCACACTACTGGGATTATTCTCACCCCTTCGGGGCTGCTATTTTCTTAAATGGAAGGAGGACGTAAAAGCATTTGAGGACGTGATGTTTGCTGTTGCTTGCTGATGATTGGACTTGTACTGTTGCTGTTTGATTGATTGGATGACTGTAATGCTTAATATTTTGGTACTCTTGGATGACTGTAGTCTTTAACATCTCTATTTTACCTTGAACTTTTATGAACAGCGGCTATTTTGGAAAACGTTTGGGAAAGGAATTTTTGAAAGACTTAAGTGCTGAAATTTTTACAGTGCACTTTACGGGTGGTGTTTTTATGAGCAAACGAACTCCGATTTACTATTATTTTATATGCACGCGAAGCCCCCAACGTGCTCTTTCTAAATTACTTGAAATATTTTTTATGGTCCAAACAGAAGTGATAAGAATTGTAGAAACGCCTTACGGATTGGTATGTAGATTTAGAATCCTATAGTAGCTTATGTGACGTTAAAGACTCTAATTCCGCTTAGCAAACGACTCTCTTGGATGCATACAAGGGAGGGCGTTACAAGTTCAAAGATGGAATTGGATGCCAGAGGATAATAGTCACCAACAATGGAATTATATTGAGGTAAAATTGTCTAAATTTCCTTTGACTTAATTTTATAATCTATTATTATTTTTCTCTGTATAGGTTATATATTGGCCCATTTATTTAAACCATTTCATGATCTTGACATGCAATGATTCTGCTTTCATACTTTATTGTAGTTACTGTGGAGGGTAAGTTACGGGTCAAATGAGGAAGAGATGATTTTTGGGCCTGGAAAGTTATAGTCGAAGCATCTAAGATACTTTAAAAAAAATGGGATTTTTGAATCATCACGGGGATCAAGATATACAACTTAACAGGAAATAACCAATGCATGCAAAATGACAACCCCAAAATTAGCACACAAGAAGAGAACAAAGAAAGAAAGGAATTCAGAGCACACTTAACGCTATAGAAGATGTTAGTACTATTCACCAGATATCTAGAAGCTCAAACAAAAAACAGAGAGTTCTAATGACATCTGAACAATTTCTTTTTCTTCTTTTTTTTTCTTGTTTTTCTTTTTCACAATGTGTAACAATCTAATCCTCGAAACCAAACAAAACACCAGCATATTTTATTGTAGTTACTGTGAAGGAAAGTAGTTACTGTGAAATTGACTGTATGACTGTGAAGAAAGCAGTGATTCTGCTTTCATACTTTATTGTAGTTACTGTGAAGGAAAGTAGGTTTGGGTTAGTAAAATTTGAAGAATGAGCACAAAAGAACCCGAGGGTCAAACCTGCATGCAAGGAAGAAATATTATTTCTTTAATACAATTAAGCCCAGTCAAATTATTTCTCTAATACAAGGTTGTCAATATTATTGAATATTGATTTTTGCATGTAATAATATTTGAAGGAAAACTTTGAGTTTGACTATGCTGCTGGAATCAAATGGGCTATGAGTATCTTAGGGGAAAGATGGAAGGCCCACAAATATAGGCTAAGGAATAAGCACTTCTATCCTAATAAAAGTAAGGAAGAAATACTTGCTAATCCTCCTGCAAGTGTAGATTGTGTTGATTGGACTGCTTTTGTTCATCACTATAAGGGTGATAAAATGAAGGTCAGATTTTTTTATTAGTAATTATTTTACTGTATCCATGTCTTGGAAATCTTGGAGAATAATGACTATCATATTTGAAAATTACAGAAACAAAGTTTGCAAAATACACAAAATCGTAAAAAGCTTAAGGTCTCACATGCTGGTGGTAGTAAGAGCAATGCTAGGAGAGGTCGTGAAATGGTAAGATGTTTTAGGGGATTATCTTATTCTAGCAAATTAATTGTATTGCATGTGCATTTTATTTGTTCATTCATATTTTATTAATGATATTAGGATTTTATCTATTCTATTTTATTCTAGTTGCAAGACTACAACGAATTACAATCTCTAGTAGCTTTTGGGCATACGAAAGAAGCAAATCTTGACCATTCAAACTTTGCATGTGTATGATGTCCATATTACAATCTCTCAATCCAATGGTGGATTTTTTTATGCAATTTATCATATAGAAAGTTATGAATTAATGTAATTTTTTTTATTTACTCTACTGTCACCCATTCTATATAATATTATACACAAGTGCATATATAAGTATAGGATTCTTCAAACCTGCATATATTGTACTATAAATATTTGCATGTGCATTTTATTTGTTCATTAATATTTTATTAATGATATTAGGAGTTACAATTGGGAAGACCTGTGTGTCGTAGTGAGATTATTTTGTCGACTTTAATGAAGAAGGATGGAAACTACATAAATGAAGAAGGAAAGAGTTTGGCTGTAAGTAAATGAAGAATGAAAAATATATGACACCATTATTGTTCATATTTATGTTTTTCTTTTATTTGATGGCTTCTTGCTAATTGTTTTATAGGACAAGATATCAGAGCACCTCTCTCAAGATCAAGACCGTGTTGCCACTGTAGGTGTTCCATCAAAGGTAAATGTTTATCCTGATGATGCTATTGGAAAAGTATGTGGAGCTGAGCATTCTGGCCGAGTGCGTGGTATAGGCAATGGTATTTGTCCTTCCGATGTATTTGGAATGTCTAGGCATTTTACTGGTTTTGTCAATGTTGGTGGCTCCAATCAACAATGTGTTGAGGACTTGAAAAAGCAAGTAAAGTCTTTGGAAGTGAAGTTGGATGGATATGAAGAAATGAAGGTTGGATATGAAGAGACTAAGGAACAACTTGCACAAACCCAAAAACAAATGGCTACTCTTCATAAATTCCTACTAGATAAATTTGGCAGTGAGTTACCCATTTTCACCCTCTTTGTTATAATTTGTTAGAAACTTAGAATATGCATGAATTGATGTTAATAAATAGATTTATCCTTTAGGATTTATAGTTTATTATTAATCCCTATTCTCCTATTTCTACAAGTAAAGACAAGTGATAACCCATTTTCACCCTCTGTCTTCAAAGAATTGTTGTTGTATGCATCCTATCCTTTTAAAAAGGCTTATCACCAAATCATACCTGTATAAAAAAAAAATTAAATAAGATGTTAAAATGTCACATAACATTTCGATGTCAAGAAATTACTACCAATTATGTTTTAGATAAAATATGAACAAATTATAACAAGTGATTAATAATAAACTATAAATCCAATCCTCTTCCTCTATAAAGACAAGTGATAACCCACTGGTTTTGTGAACTTGATTGTATTATGGATGAGATCTGCTTCTCTGTGGGGTGTTATTGACTCATATTCTGGGAACCTTTTTTTTTCTTTAATTATGTGAAATTTGACCCTCTTCAAAAAATGGGGTGGGTGCAGCTACCTTGCTATAATTCACTATTAATTTCTTTAAATGTTTTGGACATTACTTGAATTCAGACTTCATATATATATGTGTCACAATAATTGCAGCTACCTTTTTTTTGTATTTTGTCTTTTAACTAATTACATTTATATTTATTTTCTATTGCTTACTAATTTATTGTATGATGGTTTACTCTTAAATAGGTGGGCTGAAGGTTTATGCTCCTCCTCTTAACAGAATCTATGCTTTTAAGGTTTGTTCATATTTTATCTAAAACATAATTGGTAGTAATTTCTTGACATCGAAATGTTATGTGACATTTTAACATCTTATTTAATTTTTTTTTTATACAGGTATGATTTGGTGATAAGCCTTTTTAAAAGGATAGGATGCATACAACAACAATTCTTTGAAGACAGATTTAAAAAATGTATTGTCATATTTTGTTTAGTTGAACAATGAACTTAAATATTTTGTATAGATGTCTAGTGACAATCACAAACATATAGTTTTAGCTTTATTTGACAATTATTTCTCTTAAATGATGTAAGTGAAAAACATGATTAGCTCTTTTGTTGGTAAAGGAAACTCCTTCAGCTTATATGAAATGGAAAAAAATATGAATTATGAGAAATTGTGTAAAAAACATGATATACTCATATGAGTAGAAAAAAATATTGTGTTAAATTGTGTACTCCACTTTATTTGATTATCTCTCTTAATTTGGCTTTTGTTTATTGTATCAAATGCAATTTTTATTATTTGTTTTTTAAATAGATCGTGAAAATTTGTAATATTTTTTTTAAAAAAAAAATCCTTTTAATTAGCCACGGTTCGTGACTGTGGCAAAATAAAATTTTTCATCATTGGGATCCAAATCGTTTAGCCACGAATATTACGTGGCTAATATAACAATAACCGTGGCTAACTAAATGTTACCACGCTCATACAGACCGTGCTTAAATGCAAAAAATACCGTGGTTAAAATAATGCAACGCCTGTTTTAGCCACGGTTATAGAAACAGTGGACAACTTATTTAGCCACGGTTTTTATTACATTTTGCCACGGTTTTTGCTGTGGCTAAAGAACAATTTTGTTGTAGTGTATCTCACCCATTTTTGTGGACGGGAAACCATAAGATTTTTGCTGAAGTTTATCTACTTCTTGTTGTAATATAAATATATGTTTAAGAAGCCTCTCCCTCTCTTCATTAAGATATTCTCTCTCCTCATTAATATTTCTAATTGTTCTGGATAGGATTTCACAATGATCACAAAATATAACTTTTGTCTGGATACTGGAAGCTTTTAGATATGGTAATGGTTCAGAAAAATTTCTGAGAGAAGGATGTATATGAAAATGAGGACCTAAAAATGATCTTGCAGCAGAAAAGGCTTCATCTATTGTATGGAAACCTTTATATTTTGGATTTTTAAAATTTCTGGTGGATTCTATAACATCTATTCAGGAATTAAAGGCTCCAGGATTATTACCTTCAAACACAACGTAAAATCGAAACCTTTCTTGACTTAAATTAAAAGTATATCCTAAGGCATTCATGGCTGCTATAAAATGTTTTCTGTCTTTAGGTTCTTTATTAAATGAAACCCATAAGTTATCTAAAATACATTTCTGTTCTGAAGTGAAAGTTTGTCCTACTAATGGTCTAAAAGATATATTAGAACTAGGATATATTTGAAGATTAACATTACCAAAATTTAAACTATTTATAGTTCTCTGTTCTACTGGTCTTTGATAAAGATTCTGTTCTAGCTGTTGCTGTTCTTGATTATGCATAATTGCTCTAGGTCTGTCTCCTGGTTTCATCTGAAAATTATAATCAAGAATTATTTATAGTTCTAGATAAATAATCAGCTATATAATTATCTTCTCCTTTAATATGTTCAATATTAATTTTGTAACCATGATTAATAAATTTATCTTTTAATATTAACCATCTTCGTCTTCCAAGCTTATTTTCATTTAATTTATTATAAAATTTTTGCAATAGCTTCACAATCAGTTCTTAAAGTAAATTCTCTATTTACAATAAAGATTTCAAATGCATCTAAGCCTTTGATTACTGCTTCTATTTCATAGTCTATAGCACTAAGATTTTTTACTTTATGTTTACCACTAGCATACCTGCATATTTGTTCTGTTTCTTTTTCTGAATATTTATTAGGCTTTTTTCTCAACTCAGCTCCCCATCCTAACTCTGATCCATCTGTTACTACTATTCTATAATCTGCATTAAGTGGTAATGTTAAAGGAGGTAAATCTTTTACTAATTCTTTTATTTGTCTAACCAATTTCTTATCTTCATTATTAAAATATCTTTGTCCTTTTATTGATGCTTTACTATATAAAGGCCCTAAATATTTGCCAAAATCTTTTATAAAATTTCTAGCATAATTACACACTCCTAAAAATCTTTGTAGTGTTTTTAAATCTTTTAAATCTTCAGGAAATTCTATAATTTTCTGGGAAATATGAGGCTGTAGTTTCATAGTACCTTCTCTTAATTCTAATCTAAATATTTAATATAAGTTTTTCCTAATTCCATTTTCTTTTTACTAATTATAATTCCATGTTTATCAAACTCAGAGAATATTACATGTAAGTGTCCTATATGTTCTTTTATATTTTTACTATATACTAGAATATCATCTATATATACTATACCGAATTCTTTATGTTTTAGAAAAATTTCATCCATTCTTCTTTGATATATGCTTGGTGCATTTTTAAGCCCAAAAGGCATTACTAACCATTCAAAATGTCCTAAGGGTGTTGTGAAAGCCGTCCATTCTATACTTTCATCTTTTAATTTAAAATGATGGAAACCGCTTTTACAATCGAATTTACTGAATATTTTACAATCTTGTATATGAGAAATTAAAGTATCTTTATCTGGGATATTATATGCATCTTCTATAGTGTTATCATTTAGTCATTTATAATTAATGACCATTCTGCTTTTTCCTCGAACTATTTCACTATGTTTCTTTACTATAAATGCTGCTGATCTGTGTCTACTATCTGATTTCCTAATTAATCCTAATTTACTCAATTCTTCTATATGAAGATTAAAATCTTTTTCATCTATCATAGTATGTTTAATACTTTTAGTAGATATTCTTATATCTGGATTCTTCAATTTTATTTCACATATAGGTTTATCTATATCCCAATATTTTAAGGGGTTATCTCCAAATATTTCTAATTTTTCTAATTTACTAATAACATCTTGTATATCACTATTTTCTAATATATTATAAGCTTGTATAGGATTGAAAAATTCATTAAAATCTTCTAAATCTATTATTACACAATTATCTTCAATATCTAAATAATCTATTTCTAAAAGTTCTTCTTCTTTAATAGGTTGATTAATTTTAATTGTCCTTTTTATTTGACAATCACATTCAGATTTTCTTTGTTTATTTAAAGAATTATTCCATTCATTTCTATTTTGTTTTGCTATTTTCTTTTCAGAACTATTTTTCTTTTCTTTATAATCTATAATTAAAGGGTCTTTTCTTTTTTTTTTTGGAAACATTAAAGGGTCTTTTCTTTTCACTTGTATTGGTGTTAATATTGAACTTCTAAATATTTCTAAATTATTTTGTGTAAGGAGCATTCCTCCAGAGTCTTCTAATAAAAATCTTAATCCTATTATTAAACTTAATCCTATATCTAATGGTCTTGCTACTACTTCGGTAAAGGAATAATAGTCTGAATATTCACCACATTGAGTTAAAAATCCTATTTGTGCTGGCTTAAGTTGATATTTATGTTTTGTAGTATTATTATTTATATCTGTTGATACTATAATACGATCTGTTTGTTCATAATCTTCTTGTTCTACTATCTTTTGATCTATTACATTTCTAGTACACCCTGTATCTATCATAGCTCTTATATAAAATATTTTCCCATTTTCTAATTTTAATTTACAATATACTTTTATTTCTTTTAATAGTTTTTTATTATCACATATAAATCTTATAGGTTCAGTTGTCTTAGAGATTTCTTTACTTTGTTCTCTCATTTCTTCTATTTGTTCTACACATAACATTTGTGGTTGGGAGCCTTGATACAAATAATCTTCTAATCCTTGTAATCTTTCATTTTGTTTTGTTATTATTTCTTTTAATTCACTTATCTTACTATATAGTATGGTAATATGATCTTGCAATGCTTTTACTTCTGTTTGCATAATGTATATCTTTTTAGTATCTTTTTCTTGTAAATTCATAATTTGTTTTCCTCTGTCTTCTTTTTGGGGTACACATCTATTACATCTTTCTTCAAAACAATTACTACATTGATACATATTTTCTATACTAGGATATAATTTACATATTGTGCAACATTTATATAGACTTCCTTTTCTATATTCCCAATTATGTTCTTTACATTCTGGAAATACATTCATATAACTTGATATTCTTTCTAGAATTCATCATTATCTGAGGAATCATTATTTACTGTTATGATTTCAGAACATACACTATATATACTTTCTGTATCACTAATATGTTCATCTATATTAATTAAGTTTAAATTTGTTTTTTCTACTAAATAAGCTTCTCTGCTTTCCATGTTTTTCCTATACGGACATTTTATAGAAAAGTGCCCTTCATTTCCACATGTGAAACATTTTAGTTTATTTTTATAACTTCTTTTAGGATGATATTTTCTTACATGTCTTTGTTTATTTAAATAAGGCTTTTTTGCTTCTGTTTTTCTTAAATAATAATTTTTCTTTACTTTTCCTTTATTTTTTCTATAATTCTCATTAGATATTCTTCTTTTAGGTTTTTGTTCCCCATATCTCTGTGGAACAAATATTTTATTACAAAAACTATAATCTCCTTTTAATTGTTTTGCTATCTGTATTTCTGAACATTTTTCTTTTAGACAAGACATTATAAAACTACATCTAATAGTTACATTGTCAAAATGTGGTAAATTTTGATACATAATGTTTTCTTGTATCCTATGTTGCCATTTTTTATAAATTTCCTCTCCTAATGGTCCTGGTAATTTTCTAAATAATTTTTCTCCTATTTCTCTATTAAATATGTTTCCTGAGATAGAAGCATTATAAATAAAGTCTTCTAAAAATTGTTCTATATATTTCCAATTTTTAATAGCCATTTGTTCTAATGCTTTTATTGCTTCATATTGTATCTTAATTTGGCCTGTGCATAACATATGTATTTTATTAACAAAATTAAATGGATTTGTTCCTAATGATAAAATAATATTTATCTCCTGTGGGTACTCTTCTTTAAATCTCTCCCATATAGCTTTTACAGACTCACCTAAAAATGTTTCTAAATATCTTAACATTTCTTTTGGATTATGATCAAAATCTTTTCCTATATAATCATTTACTACAATATTTTTCCAAATATCTATTACTTTATCCCATATTTGAGGACTATGTGCTGTTAAATTTAAAATTTTTCCTGATTCTATTGGTTGTAATTGTATAGGTTTCTCTACTGGATATATTTTTCCCCTAGGTTTAAATCTATTTTCTCTACTTTCATCATAACTTCTATAAGGTTGTCTTGGCAAATTTCCAGACCTATAAACTCTAGGTTCTGTATAATTTGTTCCTGATGCACCTGTTGCATTACTATCTTGTCCTTCCATAAAATTAAAATCTAATATTTTAAAATCTATTTCACCTTCACTTTCTTCAAATTCATGTTCAGATTCTTCTTTGTAACAGCCCGTTACGTACCGGTATTGTTAACATTAATTATGATATTAAGCGCAGTTACAATCACAGCAGTTCAATTATAAAAATGAGAATAAACTTTTTCTGATTATTACGCGAACAGTAAAAGTATAAAAAGCGTAATAATAAAAAGTTGTGACCGTAACTGAAACACTAGCGGAAGACTTTCTTAACTATTTATACACTTTATTTTATTACCTACAAGATGCTAAGGGGTTCCCATAAACCCACTTAGCCAATTCCTCACTTTTACGTTTTTACCACTTAACAAGATTTGCCAATCTGTTTTTCTACGAACACAAAATAAAAATCCAAACTTAAACTCCAGGTTATCTTTTTTCCTTATTCACTTACCTTTCTATCAAGCTATCACACACTCAATTCCGAGCTCGTGAGCTCCGGTTATCGCCGTTTGAAGTTGGACAAACAACATTGCCTACCAACTCCAAAACAGCCTAAAACCTACAATCTTCATGGAATAAACTGTACCTAACCGCCCAACCAATGGCTCTCAAACTTTTATACCATAAACTAGACACCTCAAACTTCGATTTGATATATCGTATGCTTAATTTGGCCAAGTAACGAAGCGGGAATTAATTTCTCAAAACCACCTCAAATCTGCCAGCTAAAACCGGACAGAACAGGGCAGTGTGTGACAACATCCCCCATGGGCTGCGCACACCACCAATGAACCTAAGCTTTCGACACAACGTAGGGGACATCTTAAGCTTCAAAATGGCGTATGGTACATCCCAATCGGACCACTATGGAGAGAGATACGCTCCTCCAAAGTTCACCCAAAAACTGCCAATTCTACAGAAAATTCGCCAGAGTTTCCTTTGTATTTCCTAAAATCCCCAAATTTGCATAACCTATTTAACACCACTAATACACCTGAAATCCAGCAAAATCCAATGGGTGGCACACACAAGGTCCAACAACGCCTTGGGGCACTTACAACCCAATCCAGTATACACTTAAAACATAAACAGTTTACTTTCAATTTCATGCATAAAACATAATACGGATAATCATATAATCACACTACAATTCACTATACCACACATTAACACAAAACTCAAAAATTCCATTTCATGCATCAATTTTTTTCTAAGTTAAAAATCCATTTTTTTCGCTTAAAATTTTCATTGCATTTCTAGCATTAATACATCATTCTATGACATTATCATCTAATAGACATTTTTCATTTGAGCTCTCTAACACCACATATCACAAAATCCCTCTTTAGGGGCAATTATCACAACTCAAAATTTAACCAATAAAATGTTGAAATAACTCACCCAATTGAACGGTATAAGGCTCCACCTAAGTATACTCCACCATTGGAGCATTTGAAATCAACATAATCACCCTTTTTTGCATGAAAACCGAAATATAAATAGTGGTGGATCTCCTCCCACACTCAATTTCAAGGCTAAACAAGGCTACCAATGGGTTTAGGAGGTGTTTTCCATCAAGATTCAACACAAACTTTATTGAATTTGGTTGAGAATTGGTTGATTTAGGGAAGGAAGAATTTATGCACCAAAGAGGGGAAAAAATGGGGTTGCACGGCTGTGAGGGAAAAAAACGAGAATGAGAGATGATGAATAGTAACTTAGTAAGTGTTTATTTGACTTTAAGTGGGTACCGGATCCCACGTGATTTAAAACTCATCCGAATTTCCCTCCGATTATCACTAAAATTCACTATTTAAAACCTAATGAGAAATTATAATTTTTCATCTTAACAAAATCCTTTAATTTTACTTTTTCAGATAAAAATTTGGAGCTTTCCGGTTGTTCGGAAAAACACTGCTTTAAGGTACAGCGCGCTCCATTGACAAACTTCCACAAATTGACTTAAATTCCTCAAATATTATCAGAAATCATATTTCCTATTTCTATGGACCATTTAAAATCAATATTTGAAACCTAAAGCTCAAAATTCCACTGGCACGTTTTACGGTGCAATCTGACTGCAGTATTTTTACCCGCGAAAAACACTATTCACTGATTTTTCTGAAACTTGCCTATCCACTCAATTTTTCGTTCTGAATCCATTTCCAGGCTTATTTTTATCATCCGGGACCTCTTGCTCAATTTTTTACCTTCCTAGGGTTGCGTGTTGGCTAATTACCAGTTTTGCCCTTTCTTTGTATTTTGGCCTTATCTTTGGGATTTTCACTAATCCTTCACTTAATTTCTCACTTAACACTTTAATTACTTATTTTAGAATTGTGAGGTGTTATAATCACCACACCTTTTAGAATTTTGTCCGCAAAATTACATCTTAACGGTCCCGTAGCACGGGGTGTAATCGAAAATCTCATCTCTGCGGTATCCGTGATTACTTAGTCCTTCACAAACTTAATAATTTCGGGTATCTGACCCCTTAACTCATTATATCTTTCATTGTTTCCTTAAACCACTGTTGCTTTTTTACTCATTGTAGTTCATCATATACTCATTTTACACTTGTCATTTATGGCGCCACGACCTTCAATTCGCAATACTTTATGCTCTTCACGGCTTACAGTTACACTTTCACTAATTCATCGGTAATAGACGACCACATTACAATTTGTCTGTCTCACTTCATCTCATTTTCATCTTCATCTGTCTTTCTGACCCAATGTCGTTCCCAAACATCTCTAGTTGTTTCCATGATAGACTCTAACTGTTTTCATGTATCTTCACACTTTCTTTAGCACTTAACTCTTTTCGCTGTCCTCACTATTTCAACCATACTCAGACATACTATTCCTTTCCGTTGCTGTTACTACTCTTATGATTTAGTTGTTTTCTTAGCTTTCTCCGAAGCACATCCTTTCAAGTTTTAAGGACACTTTGTCGTATCTTATGATTCTGACTCACATTACATTTTATACTCATATACTTTATTTTTCCTTGTCACGTGTCTTTACCTCTTCTTAGGTACTCATAACCATATCTTTCTCTTCATGATACGAAATTCACAATCCTCACAATAGTTTATCTCTTCGATTAACCTTTTAAGGTCTTTTAACCACACACACTCCTGAATCTTTCCATCTACTAATCATATTCATAATTTACTTTCATTGTTACTCTTTTCATTAACTGAACCATCTCAACTTTATCAACTCAATCAGCTTAATTCTATACTCAGACCTCTCACGGTCTAAACACAACACTCATCAATGACCTCCATATCGAGGACTCATTCTTAATATTTTCACCCACTAACTATTTTCAACTTTCATTCCACTTCGATGTTACCACTTAACCTTATGTTCCACTCATTCATACCACTTTCTCGTAATCATAATCATTTAATCCTGGATGTCAAACTCAAAATACTATTACTTTACAGCTTTACTCACTTCCACTAAACACTTTGGAACAAATCGATTTCCGACCCGCTTCACTATTAACTGATGGACTATTCAAAATGCCATATCTCTCATATACAAGTCCTATTCACTAGGAATCCTTGACACCCAACTATCAATTCACTTAAAATTCATTCCATCATTGCTACCACTTCTATAATTTACCACCAGTTGGTATATCAGTTTCTCAGAATATTCAAAATTACCACTAACACTAGTCCATACCTCATTAGTACTTAATCAAAACATCATCAACATTGTGCCTTTTCCACACACTTTCCACCATAAGTGGCATATGCGATTACATACAGCATTTCTCAATCTACTTTACCAGCAAAACCAAGCTATTCACTTTTTCGTAATCAATTACAACTATAGTTCCCACCTATGAATACACGTTCTCACTTGACTCTATTTCAATTTATCTTTTCCTTAGGGCTCACACTTTACTGTTTTACCTGAAATCTTGATCATCACTAGCCTTCCTAGAAGGACACTTACTCATTCTGTCAACTTTAACTCACTTATCATCCTTTTTTGGTCATAAGACGAGGGTTCCAACTAACTTACTACTTCACTTAGAGACAAAATTTATTTCATCAAACTTTCTTTACACCCACAATAGTGCTTCACTATCACACTTCGAAGTTCTTGCACACTAAGCCACAACTCTTATATCCAAACCTGACATACTATTGTCCATTTACCAATATATGACCTCGCATCTTGCGTTAACCATATGGAAAAACTCTCCCAATACAGTGGGTAACAACATTCACAGGTTTAACCCCTCGAGCTCTTGCTGTCCTAAGGGCCCCAGATGCCATGACTCACCGAACAGAGAATCCACCCATATGATCCATGCCGTAAAAACGACTTACTACTAGCTGTCCCTATCCTAAGGCATCCCCCAAATGTTTCTTCTTTGTGCATTTACATAAATTATCTCTACCATATTGACCGTTACACCAATGTAGAACACTTCCTCGTTTCTCATTACTCATATCAAATACTACTAGTCTTCGGGAACTTAACCCGTACAGGGATAACTACACGCTCCTGATACATAGGCCCCACTGAAATCTTCCTACTATCAATTCATATTACATGCACCCAGTGCGCAGAGAAATTTATACTCATAATATATCTGTATATGATGGCAAAATTGGTACTCCGTACACCCCAGATCACACATGGACCCAGTCCATTTGGTGTCTGTATCACCTTTGTATATAACATCCAAACTGTTTTGTATTACTACATGGGCTGCCCCCATAACTTAGTAGTAGTGGTATAATATACACCTGTTACATATAAGTTAATTCTTCTTACTCTCTCGTGTCATTCTTCTCACTGGTAGTTTACTTTCGTTTCGGTTACCCCTCTGACCTGGTTTATAACATAGTCACTATTATAATAATCCACATTCTCTTCGTAATTTCGTACACGTTTTCTAACTCGTAATAGTTCCTTCTGTCTGGTTACCGTTCAATCCATAGTCCATTATCTCTTCCTTGCTTATTCTTCTCACAGATTGTTTACTCTTTTACTTTGACTAATCACTTGCCATGGTTCATAACATAATTCCTAATCCATAATTGTTAAATTTTCTCAAAGTTCTGTACACATCTCAATTCTCTCAGTATAAGTTTCACATTTCCCATCACACAGGGATCTTCCAATCATTTCCGTCGAATCACAGATAACTACTTCACCTCAATCCTTGCACTGAATTTATACCTCAGTTCACTAACAAGCTTATCATTTTCATCTTGGATTACACATTAGCTCTCTCGCTGACCACATAATTCCACATTCTCTGCACACTTTACACATCAGTTCTTTCATTAACCTCTGACTTTCGCACTTTATTGTCACTTGATTCGTATACTAATCACTTGATTTCACATTAAGTTTTACCTTCACTCATTCTCTAATCATACCATCTCAACTTATTGTTATGCAACAATAACTCACAACTTATGCCACCGTTCTAGTCCATTGCCCGTCACGGCTCACATAACATATGCTCAATACTGTAGAGCAACTCATCAATTTTCCTGATCACTTCCACCCTTGGTGGTTGTAAAATATCCCTTTACCTTGAAAATACCTCTACTCTGTCTGTCCCTCCGTATCAAATACCGATATTTTCATAAGCGCACTACTTTTTGTAGTACTTATACATATACCATAAGATCATAATTTCTTTACAATTCTCATTACTTTCGTACAATGACTGTACATCTCAACCATCCTGTTCCTTTATCACTGATACGCCTGCCAATCTGAGTCGACCTCCACTAACTGCAATAGTGTCTTCATGGTACATAAATCTTGTGTCATCCATGGCAATTCCTTCACTTTTCCTCATACATATTACACATAATAATATACTCATCCTTAGTTCACCTCACTTGTGTTTAGTCAACACTACCTCTTTATGGAATTCACTCCCATATTTCAATATCTCTCACATTATCAATCTATCAGCATCATACTTTCAAGTGGTCAAATCTCGTAGGATTACTCATCGAATATTCTATTTGCTTCCCTGCTTGGACCATCCCAATTCATTCAAGTGCACCGCACTCGTCCTGGTCTCATAACTGCTAATCAAACATGACGTGTTTAACTCACGCATACCAATATCTGTTCCCTTTTCTCAATAATTCTTCAGGTTCAAAACCTCACGCCTTGATGAAGTCTATTCACCAAGACCACTTGTACATAACTGTCTTACTATACTACACATATACTTGGAATTTCACCAATCTCATAAGCTCATCTCTGTTATATGTTTATCTTTCATAGTACTGCAAGGTTCGTCTATGCTCATATTGTACACATCATAAATTGTACACCACTATTGCTTATAATATACTTTTCTCTTGACTTTCATCGAAGTCAGATATAATATTTATGTCTGTTCTCTTATGCCTTCTAATATTCATACTTGACTCACTGCCATCCTTTGTCCATGGAGCAGTTAACACTGCAGCCACAACATCAGGCTAAAGACTTACACTCGGTGCTTCAAGGTTACTATGCAGCTTCTTACGATGACCACACATGTAACACAAAGGAATGGGTTGATCAGACCCACACTAAGGAATTACATATATAGTAATCGATAAGAATCTACATATAAATATGTAGCACATAACACATCTATATATATTATCAGAGTTCCCTAACAAAACTGCTCTGATACCATAAAATGTAACAGCCCATTACGTACCGGTATTGTTAACATTAATTATGATATTAAGCGCAGTTACAATCACAGCAGTTCATTTATAAAAATGAGAATAAACTTTTTCCGATTATTACGCGAACAGTAAAAGTATAAAAAGCGTAATAATAAAAAGCTGTGACCGTAACTGAAACACTAGCGGAAGACTTTCTTAACTATTTATACACTTTATTTTATTACCTACAAGATGCTAAGGGGTTCCCATAAACCCACTTAGCCAATTCCTCACTTTTACGTTTTTACCACTTAACAAGATTTGCCAATCTATTTTTCTACGAACACAAAATAAAAATCCAAACTTAAACTCCAGGTTATCTTTTTTCCTTATTCACTTACCTTTCTATCAAGCTATCACAAACTCAATTCCGAGCTCGTGAGCTCCGGTTATCGCCGTTTGAAGTTGGACAAACAACATTGCCTACCAACTCCAAAACAGCCTAAAACCTACAATATTCATGGAATAAACTATACCTAACCGCCTAACCAATGGTTCTCAAACTTTTATACCATAAACTAGACACCTCAAACTTCGATTTGATATATTGTATGCTTAATTTGGCCAAGTAACGAAGCGGGAATTAATTTCTCAAAACCACCTCAAATCTGCCAGCTAAAACCGGACAGAACAGGGCAGTGTGTGACAACAGCCCCCATGAGCTGCGCACACCACCAATGAACCTAAGCTTTTGACACAACGTAGGGGACATCTTAAGCTTCAAAATGGCGTATGGTACGTCCCAATCGGACCACTATGGAGAGAGATACGCTCCTCCAAAGTTCACCCAAAAACTGCCAATTCTACAGAAAATTTGCCAGAGTTTCCTTTGTATTTCCAAGAATCCCCAAATTTGCATAACCTATTTAACACCACTAATACACCTGAAATCCAGCAAAATCCAATGGGTGGCACACACAAGGTCCAACAACGCCTTGGGGCACTTACAACTCAATCCAATATACACTTAAAACATAAACAGTTTACTTTCAATTTCATGCATAAAACATAATACGGATAATCATATAATCACACTACAATTCACTATACCACACATTAACACAAAACTCAAAAATTCCATTTCATGCATCAATTTTTTTCTAAGTTAAAAATCCATTTTTTTTGTTTAAAATTTTCATTGCATTTCTAGCATTAATACATCATTCTAAGATATTATCATCTAATAGACATTTTCCATTTGAGCTCTCTACACTACAAAAAAAAGGCTATTTAGCCACATTTAAAAATGTGGCAAACATTGATAAAAAATGTGGCTAACAAATTTTGCCACATTTTGATTGAATGTGTCTAAAAGGGGTGTTGCAATAATTTAACCACATTATTTTATTTATTTAGCCACATTTCCACTAAATGTGGTAGCCTTTTTTTAGCCTCAGTTATTGTCAATTTAGCCACTTTACAAATGTGGTTAAATTATATAATTTGCCACAATAAAAACATGTGGCTAATTATGTCTGAAAATTTTTTATTAGCCACATTCATAAATGTGGGTAAATATATAAAAAAAATTCATTAAAAATATTTCAAATTTAATAAATCTTACAATAATAAAGAAATTAATAATAAAAATAGCTCAAGCAAAAGTAGTAAACACAGTAAAATATGAACCAAGCTCCAAACCTTATATCATTGAAGAATTTATACAAGATATCAAGTCTTCAATTCATAAAAGCAAATCAATTTTTCTACGTACAAATATTACATAAAGAAAATAATTGCCAAATAATACTATTCAGAAATTTGGCATGGATTATCTGTATAAAAAATATCTTATTTTATGTAACCAAAAACAAATTATTTTCTTAGTTCCATTAAAAAAAAATATCACAATACAATTTCTTCATATTATCCTTCCTAAACTTATTCTTGTATGCGTTGTAATCCTTTGAAGCATTGACTACCCCATCACACCTGCACAGAAAATATTAAACTTTAGCTTGATGATAAGACAAAATCAAACATTGAGCTAGCTCACACATGCAAACACAAGTTTATGCAGTACAATACAATCATTTAAGACCTAGAAATATCCCACTAGCGATTAAAACTCCAGCTTTCTTATTGCAGATATTAACAACTAAACCAAGCTTTCAAGTACTTAAAACAACATTCCAGTGTTTAGTAACTAACTGTGAATTTTCAAAATTTATTTTGAAATATATAAAAGCAGTATAACTATCAATAACAAAACAGCAAGCACCACAACGAACAAATAAGCATGGAAGTTTTACTTTTAGTTTTTGCATCTTCTCTTGATTATGGAGGTTATCCTCTTTTTCTATTCCTTCTAATATATTTATTCTTCTATCCATAAACCAAAAGGATTAAAAATCCCCTTCACATTATGTGCCATATACACAATAAGCTCTTGGCAACCATGATCAAATAAAGAAGCCAATATAATAAAGAAATTGAGATACATCCACAAGATCACCTACTGAATGAAATAGGAGCAATCATCATGTGGCTTGGCCAATTCAAAAAATCGGAGACTCGACTTAATTTTATTTAACGAAAAAAAGAGTAAAAATAACCCAATATACAGAAGATAAAATAAGTTTTACTTTTAGTTACAGCCATGGGCTTGATTACAGTAATTAGAATTCTGAAAAGTGGACCACGCTATGGTGCTTTGCAGTCAATACCATAAATCTCATAATAATGAATATCATCACATAAATTGGTGGGATCCACAACTTTGGATTAACTTGCACTATCCACTATAAATAAGAACTACAAATTATAAAGAAAATTTCTGATTAACAACACAAAAGAGTTACACTAAAATTTACTATTGACAGATATAAAGATTAGAATATGCACGCATTTGATAAAATATATGTAAATAGAAAACTCAAATCAACTATGACTATGAGTATTCTCAAATCATTCAATTTTACCTTACTATACTCCATCGGGGACCTTCTACTCCTGAAATGTCATAACAGATAATACCAAGATTAGATGCCATCTCTATGGATCTCCGGAGGTTAGAAAACTGATCCCCAATTCCTGCCATCAAGAATCATTGTAACACAAGTATAATGCTCTACTAAAGAGTATGGCGAACCAAAAATGGAATCCAAGTATAACAGGTAATTCAAAGGTCTAAAATATAAGTGCATGGAAATTATAGATTGCAACATTCTGCCTCCATAAAAAATTGGAAGCAGATGTGGCATAAATGAATCAGGTTACTCAAATATGTTAAAGAGTTAAAAGCGATCTACAATAATTATAAATAGACTGGAACAAGACAATGATATGAACAAGCAAGGCAAGACAAATTCCTCAATCCGAATTAACAAGGACGCAGCAGCAGTAGTCATAACAAAGGGGTTGCATTTTCTCATGCAATATGAGAGGAGCTTTTCTTCTACACATACAATCAAGTGGGGCCCACTAGTTTAAATAAAAAGGAAAATAAAAGAAAATATTAATACGGAAATCGAGCTCTCACTAATATGAGAGAGCGCTATTCCTACAACATGAGATTTATTTATCCCCATAACAAAACATGAAATGAAAACCTTCTAAAAACATAATTGGGTTCACTGATAGAAAAACAAATTACCGTGAAGGACAATGAAGGGTATTGAGTGTGAGATGGGGAAGAAGAAGATGAAAAATAAGACGAAGAAGATGGGCAAGACAGAAGATGGGCAAGACAGAGGCCCATCGTTGTCCAGTTGTATCTGAAAAATAAGATGATCTTTCTTCTTGTTGCAAAACAGGACAAAAAATAATAATAAACAGTGACCTGATTAAAAAGTACAACCAAAGTAACTAGCCATCAGTACAACCAAAGTAACTAGCCATCAGTACAACCAAAGTACAAGCATGTTTGAAGCATATAGAACACAATCAATCACAATACTGATTAAAAAGAGAGTCAAAATACTGACTTGATTTTGATGATGATATCCCCAACTTTTAAATTATCTTGGCTGAAGAAGCCAGAAATGAGGACCTTTAAGAGCAAATCTATCAAATAAAAGCCAACTCAAATCACACTTACGAAGACAAGTTTCTATTAAATTCTTTCACTAGCTCAAATGTTGAGAATATATATTAAACACTAAGCTATTCGACAAGTGAGAATCAACGACAACATAATATATTGCATTTTAAGGTTTTGAATAAAAAATCATTACAGTAGTGTGACTAGGAATGGTTTGCAGAATTTACTTACAGTGTGGAAAAATAAACAATTGGCAGTTTGTGGTTAATTGCAGGGTATGTTAAAGAATGGGAGTCTAAGGAAAATGGTACCTTTTTCTTTCTTCTGCCATTGTTCATGAAAATGGTACCATAAATCATTGCCCATTGTTCCCATAATATGGCTCCTCCTAGTCATATTTGCCTATTATAGGTACAAAAAACAGAGCAATTACCAATACCAACTACGATGAAATTAATTATTGTACACCCAAAGAGTGTTTTCATACTCCTCTTTCTTCTTGTTTGCCCGAGAAAAGTATCGAACCTTCTCCTAAAATCCATTAAAATAATTATTGAAGGGAAAAATTAGTAGGGAAATTAAAACAATCACAACACTGAGCATGCGCTATTGTTCACTCATTATTAAAGGGAAAAATTAAGACCATGTATAGCCAGGTAAGTAAACAAAAACAGATGAAACAATTAACACTACAAAAAAACAGGCATTTTGTGGCGGTTCATTTTTGGTATACGCGACGGTTACAACCGCCGCTAAATGCATTTTTGCAATTTGTGGCGGTTGTAACCGTCGCGTATACTAAAAATGAACCACCTCTAAATGTCTATTTTTTTGTAGTGTAAGCATAGTGTTTTCATACTTCTCTTTCTTCTTGTTTGCCTGAGAAAAGTATAGAACCTTCTCCTAAAATCCATTAAAATAATTATTGAAGGGAAAAATTAATAGGGAAATTTAAACAATAACAGCACTAAGCATGCGCTATTGTTCACTCATTATTGAAGGGAAAAATTAAGACCAAGTATAGCAAGGTAAGTAAACAAAAACAGATCAATAGGGTCTGGATCATGAGCAAAGGTACCACACTGGTGTGACTTGTCCAACTGAAGTATCTATTAAATCACAAAAAAATGATCACAACAGCATCCCTTAATAGTAAGCATTTTTGAATAACGAAAAATTTAAAGACACACAGAGCATGTGGAAGAGGAAGATGCCTGGTATTGTTAGAAAATGTGAAACTAAAAATAATCACAAATATTACCTGATTTGATTTGATTTCAAATTGAACCATAAGGTAACTAGTTTTTCTAGGGTTTATCAATTCTTCATCGAAGAAGCTCTATGGATGAAGGAGAAAACTGTTAACCTGTGATTGCTGTGAAAGGAGAAAAGTAAAAAAGACGACAAAATCTCTGAAGTTGTGATTGCTGCGAATGGAAATCTGAAGACATGGAAGAGCGAAAAAAATGAAAGAAGCGAGTTATTTGTTTCAATTTTTTTTGCTTTTACTCGAGGAAAGCATTTTTTATGAGATAATTTGGGATGTTAAAAAAAAGTGTAGGAAAGTTAGGGATGTTTTAGTAATTTATGATGATCTCATTAAATGTGACAAAACACATGTACCGAATGACCGCATTTTTTGTAGTGCTAACACCACATATCACAAAATCCCTCTTTAGGGGCAATTATCACAACTCAAAATTTAACCAATGAAATGTTGAAATAACTCACCCAATTGAACGGTATAAGGCTCCACCTAAGTATACTCCACCATTGGAGCATTTGAGATCAACATAATCACCCTTTTTGCATGAAAACCGAAATATAAATAGTGGTGGATCTCCTCCCACACTCAATTTCAAGGCTAAACAAGGCTACCAATGGGTTTAGGAGGTGTTTTCCATCAAGATTCAACACAAACTTTGTTGAATTTGGTTGAGAATTGGTTGATTTAGGGAAGGAAGAATTTGTGCACCAAAGAGGGGGAAAAATGGGGCTGCACGGCTGTGAGGGAAAAAAACGAGAATGAGAGATGATGAATAGTAACTTAGTAAGTGTTTATTTGACTTTAAGTGGGTACCGGATCCCACGTGATTTAAAACTCATCCGAATTTCCCTCCGATCATCACTAAAATTCACTATTTAAAACCTAATGAGAAATTATAATTTTTCATCTTAACAAAATCCTTTAATTTTACTTTTTCAGATAAAAATTTGGAGCTTTCCGGTTGTTCGGAAAAACACTGCTTTAAGGTACAGTGCGCTCCATTGACAAACTTCCACAAATTGACTTAAATTCCTCAAATATTATCAGAAATCATATTTCCTATTTCTATGGACCATTTAAAATCAATATTTGAAACCTAAAGCTCAAAATTCCACTGGCACGTTTTACGGTGCAATCTGACTGCAGTATTTTTACCCGCGAAAAACACTATTCACTGATTTTTCTGAAACTTGTCTATCCACTCAATTTTTCGTTCTGAATCCATTTCCAGGCTTATTTTTATCATCCGAGACCTCTTGCTCAATTTTTTACCTTCCTAGGGTTGCGTGTTGGCTAATTACCATTTTGCCCTTTCTTTGTATTTTGGCCTAATCTTTGGGATTTTCACTAATCCTTCACTTAATTTCTCACTTAACACATTAATTACTTATTTTAGAATTGTGAGGTGTTATATTCTTCACATCTTTCTTGTCCAATGAAATTATTTATTATTTCTATTTCATCATCTATAGTTATCATATATTCTTTCTCATATTCTTCTTCTGTTATATCTCTTATTCTAATATTATTATTATCTTGATAAATTACTTGTTCTACTTCAATTTTCCTTTCTCGTACTAATTGTTCTTCTAATTCTTCTAATTCCTTTTTTATTAATTTATCATATTTTGGAATTATTATCTTATCTTCTATTATTTGTTCGTTTTCTAATATTTTATTCTTTTCTAATAATAATTTTTGTTTTCATTCTTCAATCTTATATTTGTATTTATTTGTATAATATTCATATGAATTTTCCATCCTATACATGAATTCATTACTAAGCTTTGTTTCTGTATCTTCTTCTCTGTTTACCCCTGTCTATAGTCTAAAAATCTTACCTAAGTTTCTGCTCTTCCATCACTATAAAATACTCCATTTTCTGGTACTAATATATCACTATTTTCCTTGTCCCCAAAGAATTTACTAGTGTTCCATTCTAATCCTGCTAATTTTTGGGAAGATATTTCTTTAGGTTTTATCATTTTAATATTTTTACTTGATATATATTCTATTACATTATTTATTTTTACCTTATAATTCATACTTATATTTTGCATAGTTTTTCCTATAAATCCTATTGTAATTACTAAATTACTTCCACTTATAAATTCCTCAAATCCTTTAGTTTGTATTCCTATTTTAATATTTTTACAAAAGTCTTCTATGGGTAATGTCATATTGAGAGTGCAGTAAAAAAGTCCTACATCACTATTTAAATCTACTTCTGTTAAAGATATTAGTGATCTTTGTACATCTTTACCCCATCTTTTGTCAAAGAGAGTTACTAAAACTTTACATCTTGTCTTACTTCTTATTAATCCTTTTACTCCAATAATAAATAATCTTGTATGAATATAATTTTTATGGGATTTCTTTAACTGTTCTTTGGCCTTTTTACTCATACAATCTAAAACTACTACTTGATCTCCTACACATGATACTTGTTCCTCTGAATAATTTCTAAAAAGACCTGTGTTCATAGCAATTCTTCCTACTTCGTACAGTCTTTTAGGTTCTAATATTTTTAAAGCAGATTCTCTAAATTGTTCTATATTTTTATCTATATCTATTTCTTCTTCTAATTTTATTTTATCTATTTTTAATATTGAATATCTCAAAAGGTGATCTAAAACTAGTACTTTTTCTAGGTTGATCTATAATTGTTCTACTAGTTCCAGGAAAAGATGTATTATTCATTTTTATAAACTAAAAAACTACAAGATTGTTTTTGTTTCTTAGGTTTTGGCCGTATAGGTTTTAATTTTTTATCAAATTCTTCGACAAGATTATCTATATCTATTTCTTGTTTTTTCAATAAATGACTTTCTAAATTTGATATCCTGTGATGTAAGGTTATTAATAATTGTATTGTTAAATTATTTTGTGCTATTATAGCTTTTTCTCCTCTAGATGTTATATCTAAAGTTTTAATAAAACCTTTATTATAATCTTCCTCTGTATATGCTTTTATTTTTTCTAATTCGTCTCCAAAGTTAAAGTTTTTTGACATAAACTAATAATTCTTGTATTAATAGTTCTATTTTTAAAACTTTTTCTTCTAAATTTTTTTTCTTTACTACTTAGTTTTTCTATTAATTGATATATTTCTTTCTCTATTGGTTTTGGTTTTCTTTGTTCTAAACTTAATATTAATTGTTGTATATCAGTTTTTGTTGGTAAATTTTCTATATCAATCTTATTTATTTTTCTGACTATTATTTCTTCAGTAGTTTTAATATAATCTAAATTATTATTTATATCTTTTAGTAATTTATCTATTCTGAATCTGTTTCACTTTCAAACATTAATTTATATTCTGACCTAAAATTATTTTCTTCTTCAAACCACTCTCCAAAATTAAAATATTGTATCATGCTAAATCAACTTCTTCTAAATATGGTCTTAAGATTTGTCTTAATTCTATTTGTTTACCGTGATTAATTATTATAATATCTATTACTGTTTTTAGGAATTTAATATAACTATATTTTAAATAATGATGATTATCACTGTCTAAAAAAGTCCACAATTCTTTATAATATTGTACTTCTATATAATATTTAAATACAAATACTAATTCTTTTTTAAATCTTTCAACAGCTATGTCTAATATATGCATAAAATTTTAATCTGAATCGTAATAACTTGGTGAAGGTAAACTATGTTCGTCAAATAATACAAATCCTTCTTCTTCGTAAATATTCTGAAAATAATAATACTCTTCTTCGTTAAATTCTAATTCTTTTAAATTCTTTTTCAAAATAGTCTTTATTAAATAATCTTTAGGGTGATTAGTGTCTATGCAATCAACTATAGAACACAAATATTTATAAGAGTAAAGACCCAAATTGGTCCCTGACAAAAATAGCGGTGCCCAAATTAGTCCCTGAGAAAAATAAACTCAAAAAAAGTCCCCAACAATGTCAAACAGGTCCCACGTTAGTCCTTCTGTCAAATGAAAATTGACGGAGTGAGTGACGGTGCTGATGTGTCACGTTAAGTGACATGCGGTTGCCCACGTGGACTGCTTGGACGACGTCGTTTGGCACAAGCTCAGCCACGTTGGACACAAAGTTCTCTTTCATCCAAGAAACGTCGTCGTTTAGGGTTTAGGGTTCAACTAAAACCAGAAAGCATCGAATCGAAGGTTGAACGCATGAATTTAGGGAAAATTGATTGACGATTTAGGTAAAATGATTGACGGTTTAGGGAAGGTGGGTGTATACTGTTCGATTTAGGGTTGAACTTTGTGTTCATGCCATGATTATGTCGTATGGAAGAGGAGGTTAGGTAGTTCGTTTGGGTCCAATAGTGGAAGAAGGAGAGCTGCTCCATTGTGTAAATGTGGGCTTAGCTGATCCATTATGTCTTTGTAATATGTTTATATCTTTGTAGTAGGGTGGGGTGAAATGCTAATTTTTAATCTGTAATATGTATGCTTATCTGTAATGGAAAGACCATTGTTGGGATGTAATGAGATGCCTTTTGTTCTTAAAATGGTTAATGTCCTTTAACTTGATTGTTCATAAAGCACAATTTGCTAAGTATTAAGTTATCTTGAAATGCCAATTAAAATGTCAAAAAACTGTATGAGCTTCTGTGGATTGAGGGAATGCCAGTAACAACAAGGATTGAGGGAATTAAAAAGAAGGGGGGAATGAGCTTTTGTGGTAACAGCTTTTGGTGCCCCTTTGGTCTTACTGTCATGTGTCTTACTGTCATGTGTTGGAGGGACTAATTTGGGCCTCGATGAATTTGTTAGGGACCTAATTGACCAACTGTTAAAAACTACAGGGACTAAAATGGTCCTCGACCCAAATTGTGGGGGACTTATAAGGCATAAAAGGGAACCCAGAATTCAGATATGTTTACACATGACCCCAAAATGACACAGTATACAAATATTATAACAAGACAAGCAATGAAACAAACTAGTTATGACATAAGAGATTTAGTAATCCATAAAGCATATTCCATTGATATCATGACTGTGTACTTACAATTGGCACTGACATAATAAACCATTAAGTATAAACCATACTTAATATGGCCATAACCAGAGGCATACAAAAAAAAGCCATTGTTGAATAATTTAAACAAGACCAATTACAATTCCAAGCTAATGGCCTAATAACAAAAAAACGCCTACTATACATTTGAACTGGCCTAATGTCAGTGATTAAAATTCATGTTCAGTGATGTGGGGCTGGCCTAGGTGGCCTGAATCCTGGTGTAGTCATGAAGCTCATGAATCTGGCTCTGGTGCCACTGCTAACTGCAGCTGCTGTCTCACTGGTCACTGCCTGAGCAGGATTGCATGGTGGTGGGCTGCTGCCTCTTGGTTTAGCTGCATTTGGTGCATGCTGGCTGCTTGTCTCTAGTGGAGGGCCCTGACTCATGCTAAGGAGGATCTCTTCAACTGGCCTTGACTGGCCAACTTCAACATTAACCGGTTTAGTTTTTTTCTTTGATCCACCTGCAGGTCCCTTACATGTCTTGGCGTAATGACCAGTCTGACCACACTTGGAGCATTGAGCTGTGTAAGTCTTCTTAAGCTTCTTGTTGGTCTTCATAAGCTCTTCAGTTGGATCCTTCTTGCGATGCTTTTTTGGACGTCCAATAGGTCTTTTCAAGCGTGGAGGAAGTGGTTTTGGGTCATCACAAGTTGGCCAATATTGTTGGGAATTGACTGGGTTGAGAGTGTGTTCATAAGTGGCATGCAAAGCATCCACTGTCAGCCATTGGTGAACATGATTTTCCACAGGTTCATTCTTGTGTGCAATGGCAGCAATGGCATGTTCACAAGGCAATCCAGTCAGCTGCCACACATTACAACTGCAAGTTTGTTGAGTTAAATTCACCCCAACACGTTGACCCTTTCCAGAAACTTCATACAGATCTTGGACCAAGTTTCCAGTCCATGTTGGTGTCCAAGAATTGCTTGCAACCTTCAAATGGTCCAGCCTCTTCTGTTGTGCAGGTGCTATCTTACCCCTAAAGGTTTGTAGAATCCTCTTGTGTGCTGCCATCCTTCGCATTATGTAGCACCTCAATTCCTCACACAATGTCATTATAGGTTTGTCCCTATAATTGACAATCTTTGCATTCCACACCTCAGCCATATTATTTGTGATGTTGTCACATTTAGGCCAGTGACTGTAATAGGCTTTAACCCATGCTGAAGGGTGTATATTATCAAGATACTTCCAAGCTGGTTCGTTTAGTGTAAGAACCCGCACCGCTAATTAAGGTAATTAGTGAATTAATTATGATAATTAGGAAATAATTCCATAATTGACCCTAATAATTATTAATGGGCTTAGATAATTATATTGAGTGAGTAAAAATGCTGAAAGTCGCTTTTCGGAAGAAAAGCGCAGATACCGGTTCTGCTACTCGGTATAAATGCGTACCGGAAAAGTACCCCGGAAAATTATAAAGAATACATGATAATTACTAGAATATTATGTAGGACTTGTAAAACAAGTTTCAAGTCAAAAGAACGTAATCTGATGCCAGAACTGATACTGGCTATGGAAAAGCGCGTACCGGAAAGGTGCTCCGAAAAATAAAATAAAAATATGACAAATCTTAGAAAAATGCGTAGGTCTAGATTGCAAAGTTTGAGATCAAGATCTTTTACTTTGCTATTAAGGCTAATACTGCGCGATTAGTGCCTTGTGCCTATAAATAGACACATTATGGCACTAAACCCTAGGCCATACACAACTCTTACGTGAGTTTTCTGCAGCCATTGTGACCAGCCCCTTTGTTCTTCATTTCTTCCTCTTTTCTCACCAAAGTCACCTCCTTTGATCATTGTTTCCCTTCTTGATCAAGTAAACACTTGAGT
>JAVKPL010008469.1:0-33397 GCA_032173675.1 Gastrolobium villosum | reverse complement strand
AACACATTTTTAACCCTTCAAAAATTTTGGTCACGTTCTACCACTACACATCTGTTAGATGAATTTAGGAAAATAATTGTTTTCAAGTGTTAGCTCAATATTCAGAAAAAATCTACAATACTATCATTACATCTTATTAATGAGAGTATTACACATTAGCTAATATATTTTCTGAAGAGAGAAAAAATAAAATAATTTTAATATTATTATTGGGGTTTGAAGCTCTCATGTAACTGTAACATTTTCTATTCTTCGGCGGACAATAAACCATGGTGGAGCCCATCATGTATTTTGGAAGAACAAAATAAAAAATTAAACAAAAATATTGACCGTGTCTATGACATAAAAACACAGTGTTTTTCCCATTATTATTAGGGGTTTATATTTATCATGTCACATGACACCAAAAATTTTCCTACATACATAATATTTTGTGGGGTCCATACTTTCTAAAGCAAAAAATAAAAAATAAAAAAAATAATGCACGCAAAATGAATCTCTATAACATTACATAATCATTTTTTCTATAACATAACTCTTATAAAATCCTTATTATTATTATTATGTATTTTTCAAAATACATTAATTTATAATTTTATTGAATTACCGCCCTAATGCTCATCATGACGATAGTATTGAAAGTGTTCTCTAATATTCAAACCCGGCTACCTAATTACAGAGCACTCCAACCAAGTTATTTGGTCACGTTAAAGATAGAGACTGATTTGACACCAGAGTACAACTTAAGTATAGAGCACACGTAGGTCGTGTTTGTTACGCGGTTTATTTCTGAATGACCGGGAAAGTCAGGTAGGAGAAAAATGTTAGCAATGGTAGCTCAAATCTGATGATTTGCCAGAAGAAATTTGTTTACGGGAAAGTATTTGTGTGTGATAAATTTTGTACTGTATGACAAATATGATATCCATAAAATAGATGGATTTTTTCAGTATCCGGGAAACCAAAAATTAAGCGCCAAGTTAAAGACAAAATTGACCTTCATTTTGTCTTCAGGAACGAAAAGGTTAGAATTTTTGAATGGTAAAGGTGAGGTTATTTTAGTAAAATAACCTAACATTCCCACTAATATTTCATAACAACCAAACACAAACTTAGTAAAATAACCTTAATTTTTCTGAGAAAATATAGGTCTACCAAATAGCTTTTTTAATAATATTCCAGTAAAATATATTTCCTATTACATTTCAGTAATAATTATTTCCCAGATTAAAAAAAAAATCTCCTCTACCAACGCCCGTAAGGTATTTGGTGACATTAAATATAAGCCTTATTAAAAGTGACCCAATCCGGTTGGATGAAGTGGTTGAATCGGAAACTGTCTCACTAATTGATCCCGTTCACTAACTAACTAACCATGCATGCAATTCAATTAAAAATCAGTGAACCGGTGCTAACTCGGTACCAATTTTTTGATAGAAAGGATATTTGAAAATTGTGACAAATTATTCTACCATAATTATGCTTTTGAAATTTAAACTTGACACTAAGCGGACATTTGCTAAAAGAGAAAAAAAAATTATCCGGAAATTATGATTTCCAGGAATATGATGCAAAAATTAATTTTCTGATAATGTTACCAAAAAATTGTTTGGTAGACTAAAATATTGTTGGGAATATTGGGTTAATTTTTTTGATGCTATGTTTGGTTGTATTAAATTTTCCCTTGCCATAAAAATCCTAGAATATCATTCCTTGGATGATATTTTCAAAAAAAAATTGCACAAAATAAAATCTCGGAAAAAAAAATTTCCGAAAAAATTTAAAAAAAACTTGTACCAAATGGGAGTAAATAAAATTATCATTTTTAATTTCTCAAGAATCCTAAAAAAATCCTTTTAACAAACGGCCGGGAAGAGAATTGAAATGCAGTTTATCCAAAAAAAAATATATATTTGAAATGCTATTCACTAAGTCAAATTTTGTTATTATATTATTTCTATTTATATATTCATTATTTATAGGATTTTATAAGAGTTATGTTATAGGAAAAATAATTGTGTTATGTTATAGAGATTCGTTTTACGTGCCGAAATTTTTTTTTGTTTGCTGCGGGCCCCACAAAATGTTGTGTGTGTAGGAAATTTTTTATGGTCGTATTAAATGATAGATGATAAACCCTTATTTATAATTACATAAATTCAATTTAATGCTCAACCGGTGACCCACACTCCTTGAACCAATTACCCAACCCGATGATGACTCGTCCGAATTTAATAAGATTGTTAAAAACAGAGATGGATTAGACTACGTGATCACTTATTTCTTTATAAATTGCCATACTAATAAGTTTACACAGGATTCACTTCCCAAACAAAAACCACATAGTGAAATTTAAAAATAAAGAAAAAAGAAAGTAAATGGCAGGTAAAACATAGGGAGAAGAAATGAATTGGATTCTTCAGTGCAGCACCATTCCAAAAGTTCACATATTCTTCAAGAAGAGAATGGAACAAAACGTGGAACAGGCTTGCATAACAATGGCTTAGCCAAAAACACAGTTACTCGTCCTTCCTCTGACATGTCAATGTCATTATTCTTTCCTTCATTAACAACCCAATCAAAGCATTGGATCAAACTAGCCAGTGTTGCTTGGATAACAAGCAATGCAAGTGAAGATCCAGGGCAACTTCTTCTTCCACTCCCAAATGGTAATAGTTGATAATATTGTCCCCTTACATCAACTTTACTCTTGCCAGGTTCATCTGTGTGTAAGAACCTCTCAGGGCTATACTCTAATGGGTTGTCCCAGTATTTTGGATCCCTTCCAATGGCCCATGCATTGATAAAAATCTTTGAATGTGCTGGAATATCATAGCCCTCAACTTGGCAGCTTCTAATAGCTTCTCTTGCAAATATAGGGGTTGGTGGGTGCATCCTCAGAGTTTCTTTAACTATTGCTTGCAGATAAGGTAAGTTTGGTATATCTGATTCCTTAACCAGCCTTTCCTTGCCAACAACAGAATCAATCTCTTCTCTTGCCTTCTTAAAAATATGTGGATTTCTTATGAGCTCTGCTAGTGACCATTCTAACACACTTGCTGGTCCATTAGTCCCGGCAATAAACATGTCCTGTGGAACATATCAAGCAATGTCAAATTCAGGACTCACTTAAAATGTAATAGCTATTTCCATTTTGGTCTTGATTATTATGTTCTTAAACCATCATGGAATCTTATGCATATACACAACTTGGTGGTTACAAAGAATCATGATATGTAAATTTCACTGATATTTTTACCAATGCTGTATAATGCATATAAATTTGAGGGAGTGTTATAGAATTTTAAGGAAAATGAAAGGCGAAGAGACTTAGGATGCATCACCCCAAAAGCTAGCTTAAAGGATGGAAGTGCCTAAGACCTTATAAATCTCATATTAGTTGCTCATACAATCAATGTGGGACTATAAATCCCATACTTGTCCACCACGCTTCCCTAGTGCTTGCCCCCACGCACACTCGAGTAATGGATGCTCTGATACCATTTGATAAGACCTTGGGATGCACTACCTCAAAAACTAACTCGGATGGAAATGCTCAAAGCCTTATAAATCCCACATTAATTACTCATACAACCAATGTGAGACTCCAAGTCCGCTACCTTACAAATAGAACCCAACAAAAGGTAAGAGGTTATCCATATGTCTTTCCTTTTTCTTCCTTTCCTTCCTAAATCTCTCATCCTAACAGACCATAAGTGAAACTACTAAAAAAAAAGACTTGGATCTAAATAACCTTTATGAACACTTGATTTATGACAAAAAACAATAGTATATCATTTTGATCCATGTAATTGATCCCACCTAATGGTAAAACGCTTTTGTTTGAGATGTAACCATAACCTCGTATATCATGTGATGCATAAATCTATATTTTAACTGTTTTAAGACAAATTGTATCATATATAAGAGACTCTAAAAAAGTTTCAAACACATTCATATCAAAAGAAGCTAGCTATATTGTTGTCAGGAAACTACTTAGGCCTGTTTTATGTTTGGAAGGTAGAGACAGAGTCAAAGTAAGTTAATGAATGTAACAGAGAAATAAAAAATATTCTTAAGCATGATAATGCAAGCCCAAGAAAAAATGAGGAGTCAAAATGTTCATACCAGAGCAAAGGCTTTGGCACTTTCTCTAGTGAGTTTATTATCAGCACCATCTGCTTCAATCAAGTTCAACAAAATATCAAAAAGATCCTTCTTCCGATCACTGTCAGCACCCATCTTTGCCCTTGCCTCTTCATGCTCTTTCAGCACCTTCTCCATCAATACATCAACCTTATGATGTGTATCCTGATTCTTCTTCCCAAATCCTTGAAGATCAAAAGGTCTCATAAACTCAATGATATCCCCAAGATTAAACGACCCAAGAAGCTCTCCAACTTCCCTAATCAACTTTCTTAACTGACCAACTTCATCATTTGTCCCAGTACTCTTCTTCCCCATTGTCATCCTCGAAATGATGTTGTTTGTGTGCCTTATAAGTTCTTGCCTCATTTCCACTGGTTTACCAGTGGAAGATATCTCAAGAATCGTTTTCAAAAAAGCCTCAATTTCATCCTGACGAATGTTAACAAAATGCTCAAGAGTTTTCCCACTTAGAAGCTCTGTCATACAAAGCTTCTTCAAGAACCTCCAGTATGTTCCATAAGGAATGAAGAAGTAATCAGCAGCACCATAAGTCAAGTTCTCACTTGCAATCATTATAGGGCGATTGCAAAATGATTCCTCATAAGTCTTGAGGATTTGCTTTGCCATTTCGGCAGATGATGCAACTATGACATGTTTAGAACCAATCATGATATGAATCAAGGGTCCATATCGTGTGGAAAGCTTGTAAAGTGCTTGGTGAAGGAGTGATCGAAGATAAGGAGCATGGCCAAGGAGTGGCAATGATATTGGAGGACCAGGGGGTAGTTTAAGAGACACAGATTTTTTGAAGATGGATCTAATCAAAATTGTGGATATGAACCACAAGAGGAAGAGCACAATGTAGCCTTGGTTATCAATCATGTTTGAGTTGATGGGGATGAACACAATGTGAGAAAACTCAACACAACTCAACCTATGCTAAGATGATTGCGTTACCATCACGAAGAACATAAATACATAGAAAGAACAATGCATTTCGTCTAGTTGTGTCAGCGGTAAAGTGGACTGGACGTTCATAGATTATTAATTTTTGCGATCCTCGTGGTCCATTATTATATTAATGTATCTTGTTCTCTCATCCTCGTGTTCCATATTATATTTATGAAAAGGCCTGATTTGAGATAAGGGAAGACTCTCACGCAACTTATATTCTTTCACTCACATAAAGAAGTGGGACCATATCTTTATTTATTTTTTCAACTATTTCTCCTCCTTTATCTATCTCTTTCTCTCATTTAAAATGACACAACTTTACCTCCTTTAAAATGACACACACTTTAACCTTAAAATAAACTTATATTTAAAATTAGGGAGAGGTTATACTTACAACTTATTTTCCTTTATAACCTCTTACAACCAATATCTTAACCGTTGCTTTCCGCCAATCAACGATTAAGATTTATTGTGAATTAATAATTAATTAATAAATTTTATTGGCGAAAATCTTAACCGTTGATTGACGGAAATCAACGGTTAAGATATTGGTTGTAAGATGTTATAATGGGAAATATGTTGTAAGTATAACCTTCCCCTTAAAATTAATAACAAAAAATGTACTTTTCATTTTATTTTAATAAATCAAAATGATGATATATTTTAAGTTAAATAGAAATACATATTTTTAATTACTCACTTTAAGTATAAATTTATCAAAATTTCATTTATATGTTTTACCGGCATTATATTTAGGGTAATACTAGTAGGGGAATGCTTTTTTACACCAGTATAAAATTAAAAAAAAATCTTATTTTTCATCTCAATTGTTAATTTTCATCTATCTAATACTAATAATTAATTTAAAATTAATGATTAAATAATTGAAATAACTCAATAAATTATAATCATCAAAAGAACTGAAATCAACAGCTAAAATGAGAGGTAAAATTTCTTAATCTTATTACGGAATCAAAAGATCTCCCCTCTTATATATATATATATATATATATATATATATAGGGGAAAACATTTGTGCAGCTGCTGTATATAAGCTTATCTCCGGCTTAGTAAAACTACGTCGTTTTGGCCTAAAAATTACAAAACAAAAAATACATCATTTCCTAAGATTCAACGTCTTCAACAGAGAGACCTTCTTCTCCTTGCTAACTGTGTTCTTTCCGTCTTGAGAGTGTTCTTCTCCTTCGTCGGTGGTTGCTTTTCCCGAGAATCATTTTCCCTCATTATCTTCTCCTTCATGTTCGTGGTATGTTCTTAGTTATATTAGTATTGCACTATTACTGGAAGCTGTAATGATTATTTTTTGAAAATTGATTTTTCTTACACGTTTGCCCGTTTCGATTTTCTTATTTTTAGTTAGCGTTTTTTGGGGCATTGAGGGGAAAACAAAGATGTTGAGTTTTTCTCTATTGAATTTATTTCTGCAAACTGATATGTTCCTCTTGTTTTATAGTTTGTGTTTCCTTTGAGTTGTACTTGGACAGGTTTGAATAGTAAATTTTTTAAACCTTTATGCAATATAGATAAAAACTAAATAAGGAGAGCAACACACTAATATTATAAACCTTTATGTAAAACATACTGGAAAACAATTGAATAACGACCGCAATTAGGACCTTCAGTTAGCTTTCTTCGGTTTTGACCTGTTATAAGTCATCTATTACACTTCCTAAGTTCTAATGTGTCCAATTACATTTTAGGAAATTCCATCCTCATGTTATACTTGTTTCGTATACAATTTCTCAAGTTGTATCTGTGCATCATAGTGTATTTCATGTTTCAAATACTTTTGAAGTCACCCCTAATTCTTTTTATTTTTTTTGGTTATTTTTCCTTATCATTTTTTTTTTGTAAATTGTTTTATTTATTTATGTATTGTCTGTTGATATTTTTTTTATCTCATGATATGATATCTTTCTGCAGGCCAAGTTTCTTAAAGCTTGTGGTACCTTAGCACGAACCCCTGCTGAAATTCCTAAAGCATATGAGAAACTGAAAGTGTCACCCTCTTGTGGTAAAGATACCGACCCTCCAAAGTTCGTGGTTGTTCTCCTTCTTCTCCTGTTCGTGCTGTGCTTTTGTTGCAGTGTGTTTTCAAGGGGGAGGCCAAGATCCAAAAAAACTAGTTGTGGAGCTTGCTCAAATGGAGTAAACTCACTTGTTGATTCATATTGGCATTGTGTCAAAGCAATTACTTTCATTGTAAATAAAGACAAATAACACTTTGTATCAGTAAAAGTAATATTTTTTTCTCCCTAAAAGTCATCTGTATTTAACAAACAGTGAAAGAAAACATTCCTTTCACTTGTCAAATACTTCAAATGGAGCTTTACAAACTGCACTTTGATTTTTTTATTTCTTTGCAGCAGTCACTGTCTTCATAGTTCTAATGAGACAAGAGTGAATTTTTTTTTCTTTAAAACTCTTTAATCATTTGTAACAATGATACCAAGATACAACGTCACCTGTATTATTAATCCCAAAATTTGAATCTCAGTCATGAACCTGCTATATCTACAACGTCTCTAAAACATACATAAACATCTTAAGTGTTTATGACTACAATTATCTCAAATAAACCAAAATTACATAAAAATTACAAATAAAAGCACAAGTGGTTCATCGCCATCATCCTCTGAATTCTCAATTAGTACTGGTCCCTTAATACTGCTATTATTATTACCAAGACAGATATTCTTGGTGAGTCTTCCCCAATTTCTCTACAACCACTTTAATAACTGGATTTAGAAGAATGTCACTCTTGAGCATTCCTGGTGAATACCCCTGAAGAGAAATTCATCATATAGATAATTACAAATATTAGAAGAATAAAAAATGGTTTTTCAGTTACTGTCATTTGAATACCCCTGGATTCTCATTTTGCTACAAGTCACTGGATGAATGTTAGCAACCCCTAAATAGGAAAATGTTTGTGGGAAGAAATACGCAGCATGCATGGGCTGTTAGTAGTTGGAATGATTCTAACAGACTTTTTTTAGTTTTTTTGCATTCTTAAACCAATTTCTATCCATTGGTATCAACAACTCTCAAATCTAGGGAGCTCATTCATAGTTTATACTAAAATGGAGGCATGATTGGAGTAATTGAAACAAAGATTTAAATATTGGAGAAATTCATGGAGGATCAACACCAAGCAAGATTCATGTTAGTGCAGCTATTATGCAAGCAACAAGGAGGAAGCAGATTGTATTTGTTTTTGGTGGCAATGTTCATTATTTAACTAAGGGACCTCTGAAACCAAGTTAAAATATATTAAGTGTCTCCTCAATAAATCAACTATACCACAATCTATTTAACATGAGGCTAGGAAACTAGACAAAAAAAATAAATGGTTCAGTAATGTTCTCAGGTTATATCAAGTTACCTTTGTGTAAACCATGTGTATAGGCAGACCCTGTTAAACTCAGCAAAGCATGTAAACCAAGAACAAAGGACAACCTTGATGATCATCTGGAGATAATGAAAACAAGAAAGTTAGAAACTTAATGTTGAATCAAACTTGAGACTGTAATTGTAATTAGCAGACAATAATAATAATGGAGTTCAGGGTCAGAGAGAGACAAGAACAATGTGTTTGCAAATTCTGGAGAAAGCAGCCCGAGAGATTCTTGGTACTAATAATGGCAGTATTAAAGGATCAGTACAAGTTGACAATCCCACATCTAGTATTCCTTTTGCTTCTCTCTTGCACCATCCATCTACAAGTGAAGCATAATAAAATTTTCATCAAGTTTTTAAAGAGTAAAACAAATATATCAACTTCACACATACCTTTAGCTTCTGACAACCAGTCTTATAATGACCTTTCCCTTGACAATAACTGCAAGTCCTTTGTTGTTTTGTAGACATTTCCATGCTAGATTTTATACGTGAAGCAACCCTTGGACGCCCCTTAGTTTTGACTAGTTGAGTAGGATCACGCACATCATTAATGTGTGAAACTTGTGAAACATTATCGAGAACTGGTGAAGGAAAAATTGTAGGAACCATTTCATCTTCAGTTGTCTTTTTCTTTCTTTCCAATTGTAGTTGTATAAATTCAGAAACCATAGCATCAAGCCTTCTAACCTCAGAAATAGAATCTCTTGCTTCAGAAATAGCCATGGTGAATTTAGATTGAACCAACCACAAAGACAATGCACTAACTTCATTAGTAGTTGTTCCAACATGAATGCCTGCAAAATTTTCAACCCTATAACTGGCATCCATTGTCCACCTAGACAAAATATATTTTTCTGGAAGGGTCATCATTTGTTTCTTCTTCATGATGTATAGAATATGTCTACACAAAATCCCCATAGTTTCAAATTTTGCACAAGAACAACGAGCTGTGAAGGTTTCTTTCAAATGGTAGTCCACAATTGCCCACCACTTTTTATCAACTTCTCGAGATCCCACCCGGTACTTGGTATAATTATTTTCCGTTGAAATCTTTTCGTGAAAATAATCACCAATGGCAGCCTTCCACTCATTTTTGAAGATCTCAAACATTTTTCTTGTGTAGCGCTTTCCGGCTATTGCTTCGATTGGGTGAGCAGTCTCCAAAATTGCTTTTGTATTTCTAGTTTTGAAATCTTCATCTTCTTCTGCATCCCTCCTAGACTTGATTGCTTTGTCATATTGGATGACAAAGTCATTTAACATTGTGTTAGAGTTGACATATCCATCAAAAAATGAATTGATGCTCTCACTTCGACCACTTGTGGTCATTCCGGCAAAAAATGTATCTTTCAAGTATGCCTTTGCCCAATGATGACGTGAAGTATACATGTTAGCCAACCAACTACCTGCTCTAATATCATATTTATTCTTCAATGTTTCCCACGTGCCTTCAAACTCATCGATCTTTTGACTTTTATACCACTCACGGAAGTCAGCATCAAAATTATCTTTAAATTGTGCGCGGAGTGCTTGACTGTGCTCCATAACATGTTTTTTCAGGTGCCATGCGCAAAAACGATGTCGAGCTCCTGGAAATATTTTAGCAATTGATTTTCCCATAGCTTTGTCTTGATCAGTTATAATAGCAACCGGAGACCTATCAAACATACATGTTCGAAATTGTTCAAACAACCAAGTAAAGGTTGCTTCTGTTTCATCTTCTAACAAAGCAGCAGCAAATAAAATTAATTGCCCATGGTGATTAACACCCACGAAAGGAGCAAAAGGAAACTTGAACTTGTTTGTTTTGTATGTCACATCAAACACAAGGACTTCACCAAATTGAGCATATGCAGCTCTTGACCTACCATCCGCCCAGAAGACACTTCTTAATGTACCATCTTCCGCTAGATGCATATCAAAATAAAAATCTCTATCAATAACAGACTTCCTTTGAAAGTGTTTGACAATGCCCTGGCATTCTCGTCCTACATTACTATGTCTCTGGCTTGATATAATAGTGTTAATTTGAATTGGAGTAATATTAACATCTTCGTTCATAGCGTTAACCACCTTTGAGATTTTTGAAGATGTTAAACCCTCCTGATAAAGCTTAGAAACCAACGACTTAGTAATGCTTGAGCGTCGTAAATCATTATGAGAAAAAAACTTTTTCACCTTTGTAGGAGTGTTAATCAACGGATGGTTATGTGTATCATTGAATTTTTCCACAACCCATGATCCATCAACCAACTTTATTTGTAACATCGCTGAACAATCAGTCCTTGTTTCCCTTCGCCTTTTGACATTGTCAACATCAACTCTTTTATCATGAAGTCGTTTCACACCTTGCTTTGCACATACATAATTCCACCTAAATGGCTGTTGTGTTTTTGTACTCCTATTACACCAGTGCTTACGTATTCCAAATCCTTTACTTTCTGCATAATCATTATAAAAGTCATAAGTTTCTTCTATTGTCTTAAAGACTCTACCCAAAATAGGGGTATCTGTGAAGGTCATATCATCAGCTCCCACAATTTCATGCACGTTATCTTCCCTACAATCACCATCTTCGTCTTCCATAGTTTCACACTGATTATATTCTCCAAAATCATCATTGTCTTTCTCCAAATCAATAACCTTATCACAATATATTAAACTCTCACTCATGTCAATGTCTGCAATAGTTGTTATCTGTGAGTGATCCGTCTTGAATATATGAAAAAATTTGAACAATAGTTAGTCATATACTCCAACACAGGCATACTGCATGTCATGTATAGTGAATTCAAATAATAGTTAATCATTTACCTGACCATCAAAACGCGCAACCAAAACAGCAGATGATCCTGGAGATTGTGTTTCCACAACACTTTTGCCGAGATTTTCACACTTTTCCATGAGTTCCCTTATATAAAGTCTAGTATTGCTCCCTGCGAAAATTTCTCATGTTTATAAGTCTAGATTAAAAACTGCATATATAGCTTACCAAAAAAAAAAAAAAACCCTGCATATATAAAATTTATTTTTCTAAAATAATTAATTTATTTATAAAATTTTAACAATATACATCAAATTTTTATAGTAATTTCTAGAGTTTAATAACTTTGCATGTAAAGGAAACGATGCTTTGCATCTCAATCGAAATGAGGTGTACCTATTTTAGTGCCAACAAAAAGAAACAGGGCATGATAGGAAAGAACTTGATTGGGGCACGTTTACTGCTCCCTACACTCCAAACAATATGGCATGAAAATGTTCATATTCTTATCAATTTAATTAGCCTGCTACTAGAATGCTTTTTCTAATTGGGTGCCCATAGATTTTCTTATCTGTACTTAAGATCTCTTTCAGGTGACCAAATCATGGGTCACACCCTTTTGTACTTTTTTAATGGATGCTACCATATCCTGTCGAAATCCTAAAATATGTGTTCTCTCTTGTTGGTTCTTCTATTTATTGGCTTTAATTAAGGTTCCATTAGGCAACCTTTTCCCATCTTATAACTAGGAACAAAAGCAAAAACAAATACAAACAGCAACAAAAGCAACCTTTTCCCACCGTACTGAGAAATCTGAAAAATTTCCAAAACCATACAAACAACAACAAAAGCAAAAACAAATACACCAGTGAATAAGAAAAACAAATAAATAAGTAAATTCATAAATAAATTAAAATAACATGATAGATTAAGGAATTGACAAACATGATATATTAGGGCACTCACGAACAGTAACAGAATGGATCAAAAAATTTCTACCTGCAGGTGGTGGAGCACGGGCGCTGAAGAGGGGAACAGTGAACGCCCAACAAGGAAGAGGGGAAGGGCTACCGGTGATGAAGGAGAACAACCACGAATGCGAAGGAGAAGAACTATGAGGGAAAAAAATTTGGGGGAAGAGCAACCACCGACGAAGGAGAAAAAAGCTCTCAAGATGGAAAGAAGACAGGTAGCAAAGGAGAAGAAGCTCTCTGCTGCTTGACGACGACGAGTTTGGGAACGAGACTGTTGTTGAAGACGTTTAATATTAGAAAACAAAGTTTTTCTTAAAAGACCAAAACAACGTAGTTTTACTAAGCCGGAGATAAGCCTATATACAGCAAAAAAAATGATGATATATTTTGTAAGTATAACCTTCCCCTTAAAATTAATAACAAAAAATGTACTTTTCATTTTATTTTAATAAATCAAAATGATGATATATTTTAAGTTAAATAGAAATACATATTTTTAATTACTCACTTTAAGTATAAATTTATCAAAATTTCATTTATATGTTTTACCGGCATTATATTTAGGGTAATACTAGTAGGGGAATGCTTTTTTACACCGGTATAAAATTAAAAAAAAATCTTATTTTTCATCTCAATTGTTAATTTTCATCTATCTAATACTAATAATTAATTTAAAATTAATGATTAAATAATTGAAATAACTCAATAAATTATAATCATCAAAAGAACTGAAATCAACAGCTAAAATGAGAGGTAAAATTTCTTAATCTTATTACGGAATCAAAAGATCTCCCCTCTTATATGTATATATATATATATATATATATATATATATATATATATATATAGGGTTTAGCAGATGTAAAGTAACTGCACCTAAGGATTGGTACAACATATAAAACTACATCGTTTTATAATGTAAAAGCATTAAATATGGGAAATAATAACCATACAAAGGTAGAAATAAATATAAAACATTATATATGGGGAATTACAACCATACAAAGTTAGAAATAAATATAATATTTTTATTTTCTACAATTAATTTTAAATTTGAACTTCTTTTATCCCACCTAAAACGACGTCGTTTTTAGGTGACTGCACCAATGCTTATATACAGTCACATTACAAATCATTTTTCCATATATATATATATATATATATATAGACACACACACGTATGGGTATCAAGAATAGATAAAAGGGCTTAACAAACAAGAGAGAAACTTGATTTTCATTATTCAGATGCCAACAATGAATATACATACATTTGGGTCTTTATAGAATCTGCTCTACACACTTCCTTTACTTACATGTAATCAATCCCTGATAAACTAACCAATCGACTAACAACATATAAACTAACTATTCTCATGCTAACAACATGTGTACAACAGCTACATTTACTAAACCTGTTTAAAGACCACAATACTCTCTTGACCAAATCGGTTCACGTCTTTCTCTAGCCTACTTGAATGTTGCCTTTCTTTATAGACACTCTTCTCGTAACACCACTCGTCCCTTCAAAAGGGACCTTGTCCTCTGTTGAGATATATAGTCTCACATTGGTTGTATGTGCAACTAATGTGGAGTTTATAAGGACTTGGGCACTCCCACCCTTAGAGCTAGCTTTTGGGGTGGTGTATCCCAAGGTTCTTTACATGGTATCAGAGCCTCGCCGTCCCCCACTTTCTCTTGTGGACTCTCTTAGCACAGGTAGGTTGGGCCTGTTGCATCATCCACTCTTCAAGCTCAATGGGCTCTCGTGTGAGGGGGCGTGTTGAGATATATAGTCACACATTGGTTGTATGTGCAACTAATGTGGAGTTTATACGAACTTGGGCACTCCCACCCTTAGAGCTAGCTTTTGGGGTGGTGTATCCCAAGGTTCTTTACATCCTCAAGGTCCAAGTGGGGAGAAACCTTGAGATCACCCATACTCATAAGGTGGAGGCAAGGTAGTTGATGAATGACCTTGTCCTCAAAAATGAGGATCCTCCTGGATCCCAAGTAAAGCATCCTACGTCATAGTGATCATCAACTGTTTGTAAAAAATCTGCCCAAAAGGTGAAGAAATTCACGATAGGTCATCATTTACGCTAACATCGAGGTTCATCAAGATGAACAAATTTAGACTTCGTTCACCATGAAACCTTTAACATTTTGAGACAGAGGACTCAAAAAAGAAATTGTATTAATAATATTTGTATGCTCCGGTGACTAAAACAAAGAGTTGGTAGTTGCACATATTGACTTTGTGTTTTGTGTGGCAAGAAAAATGCTATGCTTAAGAGAGAATGAAGTGATGGAGACTACATTAAGGGTGAGATCTTGTTGCACTTGAAGAGCTTCTTGCTTGTTCTGTTTTCTATGGTGGCACCATAAGATGGATCTTGAGAAATGGAAGAGGTAGAGGATGAGATAACAATGGATTTTTGATTCTGATAATCCAGTCTTGAAATACTATGCACTAATCTTTGCTCCGTTTCTGCACCAAATGATGAAGCTTCTTGGAGATGAGCATCCATGGTAGCCATGCTCTGCACTAGTTTTGGCTGTTGTAAGGATGAAGTGTTTTGGTTTATATTTGGGGATTGATGTTTGGACTGATTGAGATAGGTTTGGATTGTTGAGGGGTCTTGGTATGCTGCTAAGATTAGGTCATGAACTCTCGTAATCGCACATCAATAGCGAAAACAAACTCTGTTAATTGATCTAACTTCTGGTTCAGATCAACACGTGTTGAAGCTACTTCCCATTTAAATTCTGATCGAACCTCATCAGCCACTTCTTGAATTCTCACCTTGAGATTCAACTCGAAATGGAAGCACCAATTGATACGTATAGGTATCAAGAACAGAGAAAAATGCTTAACAAACAAGAGAGAAACTTGATTTTCAGTTTTCAAATGCCAACAATAAATATACATTCGGAACTTTACATAATCTTCTCTACACACTTCCTTTACTTACACGTAATCAATCCCTAACAAACTAACAAATCGACTAACAACATATCAACTAACTACTCCTTGACTAACAACACATGTATAACAGCTACGTTTACTAAACCTGTCTAAACACCATAATAGTCTCTTCATCAAACTAGTTTACATCTTTCTCTAGCCTACTTGAATCATGTCTTTCTCTATAGATAACCCTTCTATAGACACGCCTTTCTCTTACGAATATCTTGGTTTATAATATTTTATAATCACATCTTAACCGTTGATTTCTATTAATTAACGGTTACTATTGTGGGAAACTGCTTAAGTCCGTGCAATGTGTCTATTTCAACCAAATTTTGAGTTTTTATTCTCTACCCAAATGAATTGTTGAGTTGCTAACAAAAATTTATCTAGGTGATAGATAATATTACTAGCCGTTAGTGTTTCATGCTCTACTCTGGTCCTACCTTTAAAAACCGAGGGAATGATAATTGATGAATAGATAAAACCGTTTCCTTTGTCGGCAGCATTGGCCGTGGCCCGCGACAATAGTTATTTTGAGTATGTGAATATTTTTGTTTTATAATTTTCAAATATATTTAATTGTTATAATATTACAATGTAATAATATTACAATGTAATGCAGTGGCGGAGCCACATGTAATTTAGTTGTATGTGACGTCAGCCCGGACTAAATTTTAACAAATTATATTTATTATATGTAATTATATAATTAGTTATAATTTGACTTGGGTTAAAATTAGAATTTGGCCCTATTTAAAACTTAAAATATTTTTGGTGAAAGATTTGCGTAAGTTGTATTAGGTTATGTGTTCAATTTCTACTTGTATAAAAAAAAATATTTTTTAATAAAATTAAAAAATATTTAATAAAATTATAACTCTTTTTAGTGCTGCCTGCTCAGGTGCTCTATATTTAATATAATTTAAATATATCATGATATAAATTAACTAAAATTAAGAAAATAAATACACATAATTTTTTGGTGGGCTCAAATTGGAGCCCGGCTCCGCCAATGATGTAATGGTTAATTGTTTTAGTTGAAAGTGCATGATTGGTTAGCCAACCATTTGATATGTCTTACTCAGACCTCTGTCTATAAGGAGTTTAGTCATGTTCCTCTCGAGCTTAGCTGTTTATTTTTTGCTGATGTTTGTGTTGTCACTAGCATTAGAAATGTTCATTTTATTTAATTTGTTTCTGGGCTGTTAAGCCCTCTCTTTCACCAAAAAAAAGTAGTTTTAGTTTAAAGTGCATGATGATTTTTTAAAAGGATATCTAAATACAGGGTAGCTTATAATTTGCCCAAAAAAATTCGCTACTGTGTGATATTAACACCATCAGTTAGTTTTTGTGATATCAATAATAGAAACAATAAAAAGAAAATGGTTTTATGTTTATTATGTTGTAGGAAAAGTGATTGTGTAATGTTATAGAGATTCGTTTTGCGTGCCATATTTTTTTCTTTTTTTGTTTTAAAATGTGTGGGCCCCACAAAATATTGTGTGCAGAAAAATTTGTTGTATTATGTTAAAAGATAAAATGAAAACCCGAAAGAAAAAGTAATGCCAATATCTTTACTTCAAATGATAAGGAGTTAATTCGTTTCCTTGGTTTAACATATTTGGAATAATATACTTTGCTTGACTTGGACTTATTTGAAAGGCTTGTGTTTGTATTATCTTTGTATCAAAATTATCTTCTTAATTTTTTAAATATGATTGAAGGATTAAAATCGTAACGGACTGTCATTAATAAAGATTACTATTTAAAAAAGTCAGGTCTGAAGCATTTAAAATGAATAAAGAAAGACTCAAGATATTCACTTCAAAGGGGAATAATGCAGAAAGTTTTTAGGGGAGAATTCTTTCATCTGGATATTGAAATGTCGAAGGAAGAAGAAGTCAATGGAACAAAGATTGAGTAAAAGATGTTTAGCATAATTCATAATGAGGTCATGATTTCAAACTACTTAAGGGTAGTTATATATTGTTGAAGTTAAAAAAAAAAAAAAAAATGTAGTTGCTAAACTATGTCTTCATAAGAAAAGAAAGCAATATTATTAAAATAACGGATTTTATAAGAGTTATGTTGTAGGGAAAGTGATTGTGTAATCTTATAGAGATTCGTTTTGCGTGCCGGAGTTTTTTTTTTTTTGCTGCGAGCCCCACAAAATGTTGTTAGTGTAGGAAATTTTTTCTGGTCATGTTAAATGATAGATGATAAACCCTAAAAAAATTATATAGTTACCAGCTAAAGAATACGTTTCTAATGAAATTTGTTATTTTTATTATTTAGAAATAGGCAAGCATGGTTGAGTTAATGCGGTCCAACACAACAAAACAACTCACAATCAATGCTATTAATGGGTTTCAAGCATGTGATTGGAGTATTTAAATGCATGAGTCCCACATTGGTTGATAATGTAATGAATTAAGTGAAGTGTATATAAACGAAAAGACTCATAAACCCACTATTTTAATATTTTGGGTTGAGATGTAATGTCAGACTCACTTATTACAGTTAATGTACCTTAACCCATTATCAATGATATCTGGGCACGGACTTCCCCTTCAATCCGACTGACATCATGAAGGACATCATGAAGAACTTAAAAGAACCACGTTGTGACAAAACTATCAGCATTGTTGCTCAGCTGAAAAGAGAACACGGGGGTCCTTAATTACCATCCTCGTGGTCGATATTATATTTATATTTTTTGGAGTGCGATCCTCGTGTTGCATATTATACTTACGAAAAAACCTCATTTAAAATAAACTTTTATTTTAAATAAGTAGTTAAAAGTATATTTATCACTAAAAATCAATAAATTAAAATAATAATGTATTTTAAGTTAAATAAAAGTTAATATTTTAATTATTCATTTAATTTTAAATTTATAAAAAATTCATTTTTAGGTCTTACACCAGCATTATATTTAAGGTAATATCTACTAAAAAATGAAGGGTTTATCATCTATCATTTAACATGATCATAAAATTTTTCCTATACTCACAACATTTTATGGGGTCCGCGACAAAAAAAATAATAATTCCGGCACGCAAAACGAATCTCTATAACATAACACAATTACTTTTCCTACAACATAACTATTATAAAACCAAAAAAACTAATGGTCATATAAATAAAAGAATAAAATAAAACAAACAGCGTATATATAGCTCTTTTTGTGGGCTATGCACGTACCGCCGCCCCTTTAATTTACATGTCTCACATGCAGGTATGGTCCATGCGAATCTCGAGGTACACCCATATTAGGAAAAATTTAATGTGTGTATCCCAAAAATAGAATAAAAGTAATGTGCAGAATTTATTTTAAAAGCTCTATGTTCGTACTGTGCTGAATATATTACGTGAATTAATTCGAAAGATTTATGTCAGTACTTTGCAAAATATATGACTTTTAATTTATTGAAAAGGTTTATATATGTTTGTACATTGGAAATAATGTGATGTGAGATTTATGTGATGTTCTCCTCGTCAAAACTTTGTAAAATCATGAAAAAATCTAATATAACAACATCAGTTCCCGTTATTTTTATTAACTAAATTATTATTTTTAATTTTTAAATATGATTAAAGATGGAAAATATAATATCGAAAATTTGAATTACTTATATATGAATTAAAATTAATTATTTATTTTAACTCAGATTTACTTTAAATACGATTTTATAGTTACATTCTTAAAATTTAATTAAATACATTTTATTTAGTAGCTATAAATATCAAACTTAACGATCACAATCTTAAAATTAATAAGGAAAGTTACTTAAATAATTACTTGTTACCTCTTCGATTTTAAGTCAAATTCAATTATATGTGTATTGATAGTTTGGGGCAGTGTTATAAAAATCAATCTGATCTGATCCGGCCAATTAGTTTTCCTTAAATCAGAACCCCAATTGGTTCGGTTTAGGCATTGAACCTAGTATAAAATTGATGAATTGATTCTGAACCGGGTTGGTGCGCAAAAACTTTTTAAAAAAATTAGTTTTATGAGATTTTAGACAAAATAATTGAAAAATACCATTAAGAGGATATATATTATATTCTCTGACCAAGTCAGAGATTGAATCAGTGACCAAGTCGATGATCAGTTTGAGTTTGGTAACATTGATTTGGGGTGTCAATTTTGTCTTATTTTTTTTTTGTTCTGTTATGCTCTATAATATTAAGAATAAAGTAAATCACCAAATTAGTCTAAAAAAAGTTTGAAATCATTAAATTTCTTCATCTGTAATTCAAATCCCCTTCGTATATATGCCAAATCATTTCTTAAGGCCACTTTATATGCAGAGGATCTCCTTGCTCAATGGATTCCAACTTAATTTCTTAGGTAGGAAAGGATTACAAGAATGAGATGAATAAGTTTCATGGACAAATGTAAGACTAGCTAAAAGTGGCTAGAAATCAAAGTAGATTATCAAGCTTCCTTTGCAATGGAGTTCGGCCAAGGAAGAAAGAAAATCACGATGAAGAGAAATGTTTAGGCCAAAAGGAAGTGATGTTTGATTGTGTTCTGGTTTTATTGTTCTTAAAACTGTTTTGTAAACTAGTTATGAGAACAGTTATTTTCTATATTTTTTTTTTCTTTTTGAAAATTAAAAACTAAAATAAAAAACAAAAACAACTCAGACATGTTCTCTAAATTTGATTCTATAAACAAAAAAAAACAGTTAGAGTTTTCAAAACATTTTTTATAAAACAGGTCCTACCAAATAAGTTTTTTTTTTTATTTTGAAAACTAAAAAATTATTTTTGGAATCAACGTTCAAACAGAGCCTAGTCTTATAACCCATGCTTTGACTTTGGTCAAAGTTTTAACATAAGCAATTACCATTTTGCCCTTTACTTAAATCTTAAACATTCCAATACTTAACCATTTTCACAAGTTTCTAATAATCACCAAGCTCTCAGTTAGTCTTTCACTAGACCATTTTAAAGTTTTCAAGTAATTTGCACTACTGTATTTTTATCCGATAAATTTCACTATTTACAATTTTTCCAAAAATTGTCTAAAATCTAAAATTGACCTTTAATTAATCCAATTACATTGTTTTCATCACAGAATAATATATAGTTATTCATTTCATAGATTACGGTTATTATAGGACACGTGGCAGTTGTAGTCAAAAATTGCCTTGATTTTGACATGGTTATAGTTGTAGAGATTGTTGAGAGAGAGAGAGAGAGAAAGATCGAGGGAAGTGAAATTTTCGTTGAAAGTTTCTTTTTATTTTATTTTAGGTATTTGACAAAAATCTAAATCCAAGGATGGTGCATATATATAGAAGATTGAGTTTTTAGCCCTGTCTACAGGGATCTAAGAAAAAATATATACATTATTTTTCAGAATTTTTTTATAATAAATAAAACTATTTTCTATCGCGATCAGCACTAAAAAGAATTTTTAAGTAAAAGTTAATATTTTAATTTAAAAAATAAATAAATGTGATGCCTTCTAAAAATAATATTTTAAGAAAGACCTAAATCCAACGTGAATATATAGAAGGTGAAAATTTAAGCACTGATTGAATGGGATTTTAAATTTTGTTTATACGTTTTTTTTTTTTTGAAAGATTGTCATTTAAAAATGAAAACTATTTTGTATTTGAATCTGTATTTGAAAAAAACTTTTAATTTAAAATAATAAAAAAGGTAAGTTTTTTTAATTAAATTTGAATTAAATTTACTACTAAAAATACCGGTTGCAATTGACAATGAATGTAAACAATTAGTAATAAATTGTTTGTCACTGACAATTAGTAATACAATGAAAATTTCACTTCCCCTCTGATTAAAACAGAAAATAGTTTCATAAAAAAAAAACAGAATATAGTTTTATTTTTTAAAAAATTCTAAAAAATAATGTCTATTTTTTCTTAAATCCATACAAATGGGGCTTAAAACTCAGCCTTCTATATATATATATATATATATATATATATATATATATATATATATATATATATATGCATCTTTCTTGAATTTAGATCTTTGTCAACTATCTAAAAAATAGAAAAGGTTACTACTAAAAGAAAAAAAAAAAATAGAAAAGGAAACTTTCAATGAAAATTTCGCTTCCCCTCTCTTTTCTTCTTTCTGTCTAAACCCCTCTCACTCTCTCAATCTCTACAACTGTCACAATTATGTCAATGTTAAGCGGGAGTGGATTCTCTCATGTGTAAAAGTGGTCATTGGTCATGTTATTTGATCACAACCACTAAGGGTGAAACTGGACCAGGCCGACCTACAGGGGCCTACGGTTCGGCCTATATCAGGCCAGATCTGACCTAGTATATTTTATATGATAGGCCGGGCTTGGGTCTTAAAAAAGGCTGCAGGCCCACTTTCAAAAGTCGGGCCTATAAGCCTACAAGCCGGCCTATATTGTACTATTTATTTTAAATAAAATAAAATAGAGTAAGTATGTCTTGAAAAAAAAACAAAAGATATAAATTTAATCAATTGCAATTATTTATAACTTAATTATATTTGATTATATTTTAATAGAAGTCTTACTTTATTTCTTATATAGGAAGAACCAACATCTCAACTTGTTAGATTGTATATATGAATATTTTAAAAGATTTTTTGGAGAGTTATACACTTATACTTACTACAAGCATCATGATTTATTTGCTGGATTCATGTAGTTATTTTAATTTACATAGTATGAATTTGTTTATTGGATCTAATGAAATATATGTTATTTAGTTTGAACATTTTGCTTTTGAAAATAATTGTATGAGTTTTGTTATAATTTATGATTCTGTTTGGACGTCGAAATTATGATTTCTGGTGTAGCAAGTGAATTTGAGTACTTTGTAAAGTTGATTCATGGTTCTGCTTGGAAGTTAAAAATTAACAGGCTAACGGGCCAAGCCAGACCATTTGTTTTTTATAAACGGGTCAAACCAGGCTAACAATTAGACTCATACTAGGCTTAGGCCAGGCCAATTTAAATTTTTTTGACGTAAACTTGGGCTTCTCGAGGCAAAGTTTGGCCCAGCCTAACCCACTTTCATCCCTAACAATCACTTATTGATGATGAGATAAGAGAGAGAAAAATATATAATTTTTAAATGAATGGTTGTAATCAAATAACATGATTACATGACCACTTTTTCACATTAGAGGATCCACTCTCATTTCTTCTCTGAACGTGTTCTGTTTTTATTCAAAGCATACTGATATTTTGACCATCTAATTTGCTACTACCAGTAGCGAATTAGGTTGCCACCAAAAACATGCCACGTTTGCAAATTAAATTTGCTACCCGTTGTAACGAATTTGCACGCGTGTCACTTTGTAAAAATTTACTGTTCACATAGTATTTAGACATTTTTTTTTTTGAAATCTGTGGCAAAAGGGTGACTGTTCCACTATCTAACAATATTCCATTACAACTATACTATAGAATTTCTTCAGCCGTGTGACCTGCCCAAATGTTTTGAGTTAATCAACTATACAGATCATACTTCAAACAATATGAAATTATAGAGGTTAATTATTGAATTTTGTTAGCTAACTAAAAAGTACTATATTTTTTTTGGAGATAAAAAAAAGTACTATATTTATGTGAACTAAAACATATTTAAACTGTTTTTGTGTGAAAGATACAGAAATACCAAAGGGAAAGTGTGTATCATTTTAAAGGATGTAAAGTTGTGTCATTTTTAAGTGTGAGAAAGAAATAGATAAATGAGGAGAGAAAGAAACAGATAAAGGAGGAGAGAAAGTGGACAAAAAAAATATAAAGATGTGGGTCTCACCTCTCTCTGAGAGTAAAATGATACAACTTATGTCATTTAAAATGAAAAACACTTTTCTTAAATACCAATCACCTTACCTAATACCTGAAAACAATTAGTAGGCTTTATGAAATCGATTAAATGACACTTATCACTAAATGACATATATGAAATACCAAAAACAAAAAAGTAGAAAAAGTATTTTTACTTGAACTCGTTCTAGTTTTTAAACTCGTAAATCGATTTTTTATTTTTTGCTACGTTTTCAAAGTAGTTGTTTCTCAGTTCTATTTAGTTATAATCTCATTCTTGTGTCACCTGCATCATTCGTCATATCACACTCAGCATCTAATGAAGTATTTGGAGAATAGTAGAATAAGGTATATAAAAAGATAACGTCCAACCTTAGATGTCACATTATGGTACGATATCGCTTTTGGAAGGAAATAAAACTTATTACTTAAAAAATTAAACATTAGGGAAAAAAACGTTAATTTTATGTGGATTAATATTCTTATGTTTTTGTTTATTTTTATTTTCACATTATTTATCGTAGTATGTCACATTATTTATTTTAATTTTCAACAAGTATATAAGGCGTATTTTTATTTTGCTCTCATATTAAAATTGTTAGGTACGTTTTCTATTGTTATACATCATATAGAAATTAATAGGGTATAAAAGGACCTAAAGTAAAAATAGTGAAGTTGTTATAATTATGTGATTGTTAACTGAAATGAATTTGCAAAATAATTTGAGGACAATTAGTCTAATTGTGTTAGTGTGCTTATTGCTTGTCAATTCAACTTTGTATAGACTTTGCAAATTTGAAGTTCTATCTGTAAAAAGTTTTTGAAAAATTCACAAACACCTATTCACCATCCTCTAGGTGTTTTTCTGCGTCCTAAGTAAAGAAGTCACTTGCCCAAAGAAGTTTACGATCGTAACATAATTTTTTTATTTTCCCTTGTATGATGATTATCCGTCTTATTATGAAAACTCAATATATGATAAATCTGAAGGAGAATATGATGATGAAGATCTATATTACTTAAAGAGATTGATATTAGTGAAAATGAATAAGATTCGAGGATGACTCTTTTTCTAGTAAGGGAGAATGATACACTTAAGGTTGACCCATTGCACATGGCCCAACCATTGGTTCAAAAAGCTCGGAGACAACTAGAATTGTGGGCCAATAAGTATGTCCCAATTTTTAAAAGGAACAGTAATTTGAAGTATAACAAATAATTACGATCAAATTCAAGTCCAAAGAAAGCAACATATATGATTGTGATTTAGTTGGCAAGGAAAAAAAAACAACACATATGGCGTGATTTAATATCTAAGATTTATGACGTATTTTGAATAATTTAATAATATCTAAGCACCATTATATTTTTTTTTAGGGAGTTTTGTTATTTTTAGGATTTTAGATTTTGAATTTTGAATTTTAGATCAATTTATAATTATTGTGTAAAAGGGTGCTCATTTTATTGTAATTTATAAGAGTTAAATTTTGTTAATAAGAATTAAAACTTTCTGTTTTTCTATGCATTTTAGGCATTGAAAAAAAAAACACTGTGATAGATAGATTTACATTGGTTTATCACTTTAAATAAAACTACAGTGCTATATATATAATTTATCTACCATTGAGATAGTTATATTATATTCTCTCTCTTTTTGTAAAGAGTTATATTATTCCTCATGGTTTATAGAAATAATTCTTCCGTAAAAATTATATTATATATAGGTTCATTTTTTCTACAGTTACTGCAGATAAATTATTTGCAGTAAGCCCAATACGACGTCATTTTGGGCCGAAATCATGGTATTTTTATAATTTTAATTTATTTTAGGGTTATAGTAGTCTTTATATTTATAATTTTTTAAGATTTCAATACCAAAACGACGTCGTTTTGGGAATAAATACAAATAACTTATCTGCTGCAGAAATATTTTTCCCATTATATATATTAGTAATGCTATATAAAAAGAGAAATAATTGCAGAATGCGTTGAATTCGAATTAAGACTTATAAAATGTAATATAGAAGCTTTTAAAAGATAGAGAAGCAATGGAGAGAGAATGAAATTAAACCAATCAAATGTAAAGAGAGAAACAAGCAATCTAATTTGTTGAGAAACACAGGGAGAGAGAAACAAAATATAGAAAGAGAAATAAAGATTGTAAAATCCATTTGTGTAACTTTTTTCTTTCCTTTTTAATCTGTTGTGTTTCATACATTGATTTCAATTCAACATCGTAGAAAAATTAAATAGATAAACCATATAACCCGCCCCCAAATTAAAATTTACTTTCAATAATAACAATGAAATCTTAACAAAATCATAATTTCTCTCATTGTATTAAATTAATATTTAAGATGAGCATTATTCTTACCGCCTAAGAATTTTACAATCTCTTATAACCTATTTTTTCACCCGTTAATCCAACGATTATAATTTATTGAAATTAATAATTAATTAATAAATGTGACCTATAAAAACATAGTTGTTAAACTAACGGATATCAATGGTGAAAAATAGGTTGTAAGAGATTGCATGCAAAAAGAGGTCATAAGAATAACTCACCGCAATATTTAATAATTAACCTATCAAGCAATGTCAATAAAACTAGACAGGCCCGCCGGGTCAACGCGGGTAGGGGCTGTACGTGTAAACATGCTAAACTAGGCTAGGCTTTGACTTAAAGACGCCAAGCTTGTGTAATAAATTATAAGTCTAACTTGAACTATATTTAAAAAATTAAAGCATTGGCCTAGGTCTGTTAACCTGTTTATTCCTATTAAACATTCAACAATTAAAAGAATAACTAAAATAATATTACTTTATTATTCTAAATTATTAAAATAATAATTTTATTTAATTTATTTAAAATAAATAATATAATATAAGCCGGTTTGTAGGCTTATAGGACCGACAAGTACAAAAAAGCCTATAATCTATTTTCTAAATAGATTTTTAAAAAAATCCAAGCCAGTTCTATTTTACTACTTGTAATAGGCCAAACCTCGACTAATATAGGCTAACCGTATGCCCTTATAGGTCGGTCTAGCCCATTTACATCCCTAGATGCGGGAACCGGTAAATTGGTCATATAACCGGTCCGGGTGAAGTAACAGACTGACCATGCACTAGAACTGGTGCGACCCGGCTGATTTTCATGAAAACAGGTGACCCGGCCCGGTCCCCAAAAAAAAAATTTGAAAAAAATTTAAAAAAAAAAAAACTATAATGGACAAATTTAAGTATTTTTTTCCTTATTAAATTACATAGGTTATGTACCTACAACACTAATATTATCTCAATTATGCACTATGCATGAAATTTTGATTTATTTTATAGTTAAAGATGGGAAAAAAATTAATTTATTGTTTTTTAAATAAAAAATCACGAATATATGACTGTTTTGGAAATAATTACACATTTATTTCACAATCACGTCTAATTTGGGCGTCACCAATCACGCCTAATTTGGGCGTCAGTCAAGAGGCAATCACGTCTAATTTAGGCATCACTCATCAGGTGTTGACACGTGTCACATTTTTTTCCAAAAAAAAAATTAACAATTTAATCGTAAAACTTCTGAAGGCCATAACTCTTGACTCGGGTATCCGATTCAGGTAATTTTTTTTTGATTCCACATAAATTTTCGAGATCTACATAATGACACATCACTTGACATATTTTATCTCTGACAAACATGATTTTAATTTGCAACAATGAGACTGTATCTTATAATTGTTAGATTGTGACCCAATAAATTAATGTGACAAACATAGATTGTGACCCAATGTAGGAGCAGGAGTAGAAACAACAGTCCCCTTGGTCTCGTCGACCTTGGCCCTCTTGGCCTTTCTTGCCACGCAAACATCCTCAATGTCCTTACACTGCTGAACCAGTGTACCAAAATCCCTCGAAGCAGCTCCAGCAATGTGCTCTGCAATCACCTCACTAAGTCCTCTGCGGAACTTAGCAACCAGAAACGTCGGAGTAGGAGGAACCATCCGGAAGTGTGCAAACTTCACCAGCTCATTGAACTTGGCCAAGTACTCATCTACAGTCATCGAGCCCTGAACCAAACGATCAAATTCCCCCTGTTTCCTCTCCTGAGCATCGTAGGGAAAGTATCTGCCCAAGAAACACTCCTCAAAGAATGGCCATGTCATAACACGACCCTGCATCATGAAAGCTCGAGAGGTGTTCGTCCACCACTCATGGGCATTGCCCTCCAGCATATAAGTCGCGAACATCAGCTTCTGGGGGTCAGTACACTGCATGACCTGAAATATCTTGTCCATCGATTGCAGCCACCTCGCCGCAGCAATAGGATCTAAAGACCCCTCAAACACAGGTGGCTTATGCTTCCTGAAAGCATTCAGCCGACGATCAATAGCATCACGATCCTCAGCAGGCTCTGCCAAGGTCTCCACTGACTCAGCAACATGAGCAGCACTGCCAATCTGGCTATAGCTCCCCTCTTGATTACTAGGTGGAGGCAGCGGCGGTGGTGGCGGTGGAGCCTGGCCGACAGCAGGACCAGCCCTCAACTCCTCCAACATGACTCTCATCATTGTCATGTTCGCCATCCTGTTCGCCTCGAGGACTTCTTCAGTGGTCCTCCGGTTCGCTTCACGAACCTCAGCTGCGGCTATCCGGTTCGCCTCGCGAACAGCTTCCATCATTGTCGCGTTGGCTTGTCTAATGGCCTCCTGATCGGCTACTCTGGCCGCTTGCATCTCAGCCAATGCAGTCAGGATAGGATCGGGTTGATCCTCCAACGTGTCTCGTGTTCTCCCGGATATTACCATGACTCTGCATAAGTTACACAATTAATGAGTTGATCAGGCCCACGCAATGTGATCACATATGCATTATCATAATAACATTCGACGGAGTAAACACATAAGACAGACACAACCAAACAACCTAGCAATTGCAATACATACAGGCTTTTCCCTCGAACCATTGCTCTGATAACATAAATGTAACACCCTGTATATATCCGGTAATGTTATCATACTATCGTATTAAGCTGCGCTTAATTAAAAATGCGGAATATCTTTTTCTTTTCAATTATGATGCCATTATCATTGCCGACTTGCTTATTAACAGCTAATAAAAACATTGCCTGTATGTAATTGCAATAAAACAGCTAACTGAAATACCTCATTAAATAAATATCATAAGCATAAGTCTCTAGTCACGGAACTACAACACGTAGACCGGACCAACTAACAGTTTATACAACTCAGCTCAAAGTGCTAACATAAAGTGACATAGACAAACCCCATGCTCACACAATTAAGGCAACAAGCCCAACATCAGTCTCAACATCAAAAGCATAATAATAAAGGCGCAGAAAACATAAACAACATCTAACCCAGTCATGCTAGCATCAAGGAAGTCATACAATAATCGTCAATCATGCTCTGGCCTCTTGCCACCAGAGACATCAGCCCCCATACTACCTGAACCTGAAATAAGCATTCCCCAAACGTGGGGTGAGATCTCTAAACAAGAAATCTCAGTAAGACAAGGGGTCCTCAAGGATCTTCCACCCCAAGCTCACTTACATGTGCAATATAAGTTTAAAAACAGTTCATCATTATCAGTTCTAAAACAATGCAATGCAGCAGATAATCATGTCATGTGTGTCAATACTATTCTACCGGCCAGAGAAATGCAGGAATACGTCTATCTCCTACATATAGTGCAAGACGCCACTTGCATCCACCCCGGATCACCGTATTGTATGACGCCACATACTCAAGCTTACCGTCAAGATGGAACAACACATGCATATTAAAAGCCATTACATGTAAAGTTCAATCAACATTTCATATGTTCAAAAGCATGTAACACAACATGCATATACCATATCCCCATGGAACATGGTGGAACCACAACATGGCTAAACCGAGGACACGAAAGCTTACCTTGCAAGCTAACACCCAAAGCCAAGAGTCCACAAGCTCACAGTCCAAACACAGCAGAATCACAATTTGTTATGGACCAATACTATATCAATAATCATGCATCTCAAGCGTACAACTTAAAGACAATGCCTTTCCTTTACGTTTTACGTCTTAAGGCTCCATACAAGCCATAAGCCCTTAATCGCTTGATTCTGACTTAGTTCATTAATTACAGAAGCTCAACTTCCTTAATCTAGGGTCCAGAAACCCCCCCCCCCATTGCTTACTGTATGCACAGTAAAGCTACTGTTCTTCGAAACCCCAGAATATCCGGATATCTCACTGGAAATATCAGGATATCCCATATCAGGATATCTCACTCCAAATATCAGGATATCAAATATCTGGATATCTCATTCAAAATATCAGGATATCCCATATCAGGATATCGCACTCGAAATATCAGGATATCCAATATCCGGATATCTCCCTCAAAATATCAGGATATCCAATATCCGGATATCTCACTCGAAATATCAGGATATCCAATATCCGGATATCTCCCTCAAAATATCAGGATATCCAATACCCGGATATCTCCCTCAAAATATCAGGATATCCAATATCCGGATATCTCACTCGAAATATCAGGATATCCAATATCCGGATATCGCACTCAAGATATCAGGATATCCAATATCCGGATATCTCACTAGAAATATCCGGATATTTCGCGACAGAATGCAGTTTCTGCATTTCGCGAAGATATCCTTCCAAGGTTCCATTTTTAACACTTCAACACGTTAAAGCATGCATTTTTATATCCTCTTAGGTTAACATATCAGTTGGTTACTTACTTAACCCATTTACATGCAAAGATGACACCTTTAACCCATTAAAACACATGATCAAGGTTTGTACAACTCACCAAAGGCTTGAAACAGAAAGTGGAGGTGCTCTTGGAGCTCACAACCAACTCCAAGGTTCAGACTTGTAAGGGTGCACGAAAATGCACAACAAGGTAGGTCCTTTCTACACAAAGGTTGACACTTTGAAGCTCACAAGCCAAGAAGAAGGCCCCAACACCACAAACCACCAACTCAGCCCCTTTAGCAACCCCAACACAGCCCCAACACTCAGAAGCAAGGCCACCAACACCCTCCCAATGATCACTCTCACTCACCACAAGTGTTTAGGAGAAGAAATGGTAAAAGAAATGGCCTCAAAGCTCAAAACTTGGAGAAGAAGCCATGAAATAGTGTTTAAGAAAACTGAGCAGCCACCCTCTACGTAGAGAATAACAGCCACCTAGGGTTTTGTGCCTTAAATGGCCTATTTATAGCCAAAACATTAAAACACACAGTATTAGCTTTAATTGCTACGCTTAGTATTTTAATCCCAAACTTTGGAATCTTAACCTACTCAATTTTACAAGAATTATCATATTTTTATATTATTTTTCTGAGCACCTTTCTGGTACGCGCTTTTCCGTAGCCAGTATTAGTTCTGGCATCAGATCTCATTATTTTGACTTGAAACTCGTTTTACAAGTCCTACATATTATTCTAGTAATTATCATGCACTTAAAATAATTTTCCGGAATACTTTTTCGGTACGCATTAATACCGACTAGCAGAACCGGTATCTTCACTTTTCTTCCGAAAAGCGACTTTCAGCATTCTTACCCACTAATTATAATTATTAAAGCCTCATAATAATTATTAGGGTCAATTATGGAATTATTTCCTAATTATCACAATTAATTCTTTAATTATCTTAATTAGCGGTGCAAGTTCTTACATTCACCACACTTTTTTAAGGATTTTGTCCTCAAAATCAGAATATACCTGTCTCGAAACTCTGGATACTGACGGAGAAGCTCGTCCTCTCGCTCCCAGGTACACTCCTCAGGAGTTCTTCCTGACCATTGCACTTTGACCATCGGAATGATCTTGCTCCTCAACTGCTTCTCGCCACGATCGAGAATCTTGAGTGGTCCGACAGGAGTCTTTAAGTTCTCCCGAACCTCCACATCATCCGGTTGCACCACGTGCGAAGGATCTGCCACGTACTTCCGAAGCTGAGACACGTGAAACACGTCGTGGATGTTGGCTAAGTTCGGAGGCAAGGCAAGTCGATAGGCAACAGGTCCTACTCTACCAAGGATCTGGTATTGCCCAATAAATCGCGGGCTCAACTTTCTCACTCCGAGTGCTCATCCAACACAGGTGACAGGTGAAAGCCTCACAAACACGTGCTCACCCTCACTGAACTCCAGTGGACGATGCTTGACATCGTAGTAACTCTTCTGGCGATTCTGCGCCTGCTTCAGCTTCTCTTTGATCATCTGGATCTGCTGGGTAGTATCTTGAACAAAGTCCAAGCCAAACAACTCTTTATCCCCAACCTCATACCAGCAGGTAGGTGTACGACACCTCCTACCGTACAACGCCTCAAAGGGTGTCATGCCCAGGCTAGCATGGAAACTGTTGTTATACGAAAACTCCACCAAAGGAAGGTACCTATCCCATGCCGAGCCCTGCTCCAACATGCAAGCCCGCAACATGTCCTCCAAGGTCTGGATAGTCCGCTCAATCTGTCCATCAGTCTGAGGGTGATAGGCTGTACTCAGTCTCAACTGCGTACCAAAAGCTCCCTGCAGCGCCTCCCAGAACCGAGATGTGAACTTCGGGTCCCTATCACTGATGATACTCTCGGGCACCCCGTGAAGCCTCACGATCTCTCGAACGTAAAGTCTGGCCAACTGCTCTGTAGTGAAGCTTACCTTCAATGGAAGAAAATGGGCAGACTTCGTCAGTCTGTCCAAAATGACCCATATCAAGTCACAGCCAACCTGAGTCTTCGGCAAACCCACAACGAAGTCCATGGAAATGCTCTCCCATTTCCACTCTGGAATCTCAAGAGGTTGAAGTTTACCAGATGGTTTCTGGTGCTCGATCTTCACTTTCTGACAAATCAAACACTTGGACACGAAAACAGCAACATCTTTCTTCATGCCCGGCCACCAGAAATTCTTCTTCAGGTCTTGATACATCTTTGTAGCACCAGGGTGGATAGAAAACTGGCCCTTATGGCCTTCTGCCATAACCTCATCGGTCAACGGACCTCGAGGAACCACAATCCTCTATTGAAACATCAGAAGTCCATCCTCATTCCAAGACACACCGTCTTGGTTCTTCAAATAATCCAGGCACTCTCTCTGAACTTGCGCCTCTTTGATCTTTTCCAATAGCTCGTTCACAACGTTTGCTGCTTCCATCTCGAAAAGTGCACTCTTGCAAGGACTGGTCACAATTCCGGAACTTTGCAACCACATCAAAGTTACAAAGTAACGTACTAGGCAAACTCCCGGATTTCCGGCTCAAAGCGTCGGCTACCACATTGGCCTTACCGGGATGGTACTTCAGCTCAAAGTCGTAATCCTTCAGGAATTCCATCCATCTTCTCTGCCTCATGTTCAACTCCTTCTGGTCAAACAGATACTTCAAGCTCTTGTGATCACTGAACACCACAAACTGCATACCGAACAGATAATGCCTCCAAATCTTGAAAGCAAACACGATCGCAGCCAGCTCCAAATCATGAGTCAGGTACTTCTCCTCATGTGGTTTCAACTGCCTCGAAGCAAAAGCAACTGCTCTACCGGACTGCATCAACACACAGCCCAGCCCCTTACCAGAAGCATCACATTAAAGCTCAAACTGCTCCTCAGGATTAGGAAGGACCAACACTGGAGAAGTAGTCAATCTCTCCTTCAACTCCTGAAAGCACACCTCACACTCGTGAGTCCATACAAATGGAGTTTCCTTCTGAGTAAGACGAGTAAATGGGAGAACCAACGTAGAGAAACCCTTGATGAACCTCCGGTAATAACCTGCCAAACCCAGGAAACTCCTCACTTCCGTAACTATTTTGGGCCTCTCCCAATCCAGTACGGCCTCGATCTTGTTGGGATCCACTACAACTCTATCTGCTGAAATCACATGCCCCAGAAACTTGACTGATTTGAGCCAAAACTCACACTTTGAAGGCTTAGCATAAAGCTTTTTCTCCTTCAAAACTTGCAGAACAATCCTCAGATGCTTCGCATGCTCCTCCTCAGTCTTGGAGTAAATCAGAATGTCATCAATGAAGACTATCACAAACTGATCCAGAAACGGTAGGAAAATCCTGTTCATGTAATCCATGAACACTGCCGGCGCATTTGTGAGTCCAAAAGGAATCACCAAATACTCAAAGTGACCATATCTCGAACGAAACGCGATCTTTGGGACATCCTCTGGCTTCACCCGAATCTGATGGTATCTGGACCGGAGATCAATCTTAGAATAAACGCAAGCGCCCCTGAGCTGATCCAACGGATCATCAATCCGAGGAAGGGGATACTTGTTCTTGATCGTCACCTTGTTCAACTGTCGGTAA